>NW_026844077.1:14598051-14679146 GCF_029531705.1 Pantherophis guttatus
AAGTAATCATAATCTTACTAAGGTTGGCAGAAAGCCCAGAAGCAATTTGCAGAGAATCCAGACGCGAAGTAGAGTGAACTGAAATTGTTCCCTACAACTTGCTTCAGTTGGCGTTCCTTATTAAATAGGCTAAGGGAGTGGCCAATTAGCCCCAAGCCTTACTCTTGAGGAGACCTCCTCCTGAGAAGCCACTCCTGCCTTTTGGCAGCTCTGCGCGCCCGTGCATCGAGAAGAGGCTCCTCCTCTTCGTCCTCTTCACTTAAAGGAGCTTCTGGAGGTTCTGAAGGCCCTGGCTGAATCCCTGCCTCTGGCACCACATCTTCTCCAGCCTCCTCGTAGTCTGACTCGAGTGCCAGCTGTACAGGCTGCTGACGCAGCACCACACCAGCCTCCTCACTGTCAGAATCAGCTACAATCCGCACAGGCCACTGACGGGCCACAACAAGGAGACAGCAACTGTCATGAATGCATGCCAGTTGCCAAGCATCTGAATTTTGATCATGTGACCACGGGGAGGCAACAGTGGTCATGAGTGTGAAAAACATCCATAAGTCACTTTTTCAGTGCCAATGTGACTTCAAAGAGTCACTACATGAATAGTTATAAATCGAGGACTATCTCTAAGCAACCAGCATTAAACCAACTTGTCTTCCTTCATTTGTTTTCTTGCTGCAAGAACTTTTCATATTACCCTGTTTCTCCTAAAATAAGACATCCTCTGATAATAAGCCCAATCGGGCTTTTGAGTGCACACACTAAAATACACCCCACCCTGAAAATAAGCCCTCCTCAAAAATATTTAAATGCATGAGCAGCTGGTCCCCGCCATTTCCTCTGGGTTAGGGAGACCGAGCTGAAAATCAGGTAAGACGGCAAGACAAAGCCCATCTTGCTCCATGCACCCCAAAATAATAAGACCTCCCCGAAAATAAGGCCAAGCACTTATTTTGGGGTTCAAAAAAATATAAGACTGGGTCTTATTTTCAGGGAAACACAGTAGCAGTTTTCTGGATGTCTCTTAAATCAGTGTTTTTACTTGGAGTTGCCCTTGCAGAAATTTTGCAAAAATCTTCATGCGGCCAAGGTTACAAAGCACTGTGTTAAATTAAGTTTTGGTTGCCACGATGTAAAAAAGATGTGGAGACTCTAGAAAGAGTGCAGAGAAGAGCAACAAAGATGATTAGGGGACGGGAGGCTAAAACATATGAAGAACGGTTGCAGGAACTGGGTATGTCTAGTTTAATGAAGAGAAGGACTAGGGGAGACAGGATAGCAGTGTTCCAATATCTCAGGGGCTGCCACAAAGAAGAGGGAGTCAAACTATTCTCCAAAGCACCTGAGGGCAGGACAAAAAGCAATGGGTGGAAACTAATCAATGAGAGAAGCAACTTAGAACTAAGGAGAAATTTCCTGACAGTTAAAACAATTAATCAGTGGAACAACTTGCCTCCAGAAGTTGTGAGTGCTCCAACACTGGAAGTTTTTAAGAAGATGTAGGATAACCATTTGTCTGAAGTGGTGTAGGATTTCCTGCCTGGGCAGAGGGTTGGACTAGAAGACCTCCAAGGTCCCTTCCAACTCTGTTATTCTATTCTATTCTAAATGCAACAACCCTTGCCTCTTTTCCCACTAGAACTATTCTGAAAATGAGGACCAACTCTTTGGCTCCAGAGCAACCTTTTTAGCTACATCACCATAGTTACAGCCCCTTTTGATGACCTGGTATTTGGATTTCTGAAATTGGGAGTATTTTGTATCAAAGCCTTTTGTGTTAAATGATTTAGGCCCCTTCCATACACAAAGGCTGCACTAATCTGAGTCTGGCACAACATCTTGGCATCGCCATGACACTGAGGCTTCTGAAGGTCTTTGCATATGAATCAATAACAGCTAATCCTCACATTACGACTGTAATGAAACCTGCTTATTGTGGTCATAAGATGCAATTGTTGGAAATGGGTGACCTATTTGATTTTATGATTCTTTTGCAGCAATCATTGAGCAACACCTCTATTATGAAGTGAACCTATTGTATTCTATGGCCAAAATCCAAGCGTAAGTGCCAGTATTGGGCGAAAAGGGTAAAACATTTGCATTTACATGATCATGGGACACTACAAACAGCCCTAAATGCAGCTGTGTTGCAAGCACCGAAAGTCATATGTTTGTACTATGTTCCTGTCATGGTAAATGCCTAACTGTATTGCCACCCTGGACACACGGCTCTGTAGGGGTTAACTAACCACATATCCCATCACTCCCATAGCCACTACTTACCTTCTGGCCCCTCCTCCTGGATATAATAGCTCTCACCACGAGGTATTCTAGCTGTTCCAGATGTGTACCTGAAAGAGAAAGGTCTAAGGTCAGTGACCTCTGGCTCCACAAGGCCTAGGACTCATCCAGGCCTGCAATAAAGGAATTCAATTGAGAAAGAGAATTTGTCTGTGAGTTATTGGGCTAGATCCATCACCAAACAGTTCCAATATTTGAGGGGCTGCTACAAAGAAGACGGGGTCAATCTATTTTCCAAAGCTCCAAGACAAGAAGCAATGGATGGAAACTAATCAAGGAGAGAAGCAACCTGGGACTAAGAATAGAATAAAATAGAATTCTTTATTGGCCAAGTGTGATTGGACACACAAGGAATTTGTCTTTGGTGTATATGCTGTCAGTGTACATAAGGAGAATAAAATACATTCATCAAGAATAAAAAAATACAACACTTAGCGATAGTCAAGGTTACTAATAAGCTATCAAATCGTACTAGGAAACAAATAAAAACAATATAAATTGAAAGATACAAGCAACAAGGTTATAGTCATAAGCGGGAAGAGGTAGATACTAGTAAGGAAGCGAAGAATAATAGTAATACAGTAATACGCTGTTAGACCCCCCTTGCGATTTGCCTACCAAGCAAATAGATCAACAGATGATGCTGTTAATATGACTCTAAACTACATCCTACAATATCTTGAATCTCCAAAGACCTACGCAAGGGTCCTCTTTGTAGACTTCAACTCAGCATTCAATACCATCATTCCAGATATTCTTCTAACAATGAGAACAAGTAATTAGTGGAATGACGTGCCTCCAGAAGTTGTAGGGGCTTCGTCATTGGAGGTTTTTAAGAAGACAGTGGAGAGCCACCTACTGTATCTGAAGTAGTATAGGTGTCAGCGTTCCAGCGCTGGCATATGAAAAGGAGAGGAGAAGCTTGAACTTTTGCCTACTTAATTCCTTTCAAGATTCTGTTTCCTCGGAGATGGGGGGGGGACATTCCTGTGATCTGACGGAGATGGGATGAGGAGAGTGGCTTGGAAGAGAGCCAATGAGACGCAGAGAATTGGGGATCGGAAAGGGAGGGATTGGGTGGCAAAAGGTCAGTGCTGACCGCGAAAGAGCCAGGGACAGATCACTATGCTCAATAAAGGGAAAATTTCCTCAAAGATTGGCAGTTTGGAAATTCATTTATTTTGAGATAGCATCAAAACCTGACAATAGGGTCTCCTGCTTGAGCAAGGGGTTGAACTAGAAGGTCCCTTCCAGCTCTTTTGTGATTGGTTGTGTTGGATTAGGAGAAATTTAGACATTTTTACCTCCACCTTCCCCACTACTCCACAGAGGCTCTCAGGGGGACCCTAAAGTCAAGGAAGGCCTCCATGGTGCATCACCAGCAATCAACTCTTCAACCAAGATGAATGCAGATAATGGTGGTTGCCTATCTCTGATGGATCTAAGGAGAAGACAGCTGTTGTTCTAACTTTGGACTCTTTTTTTCAAAGTTATGCTTCCAACTAAGCGCAGTACAGATATCAGCATGTGGAAAGAACAGCCTGCAATTCAACCTCTCTCTTCCAAAAATGTTTTAGGGTCCTGGGCTTTTCTTTAAAAAATGGGTCTTTCTTTCTATATATAAATCTCACAGCTCCTCATTAACCTTTGTAGTAATCTTGACTATGAAGCTCTGGTCCCACCCACACGGTATGCCATCACTGCTTTTGCTGCACTTCAAAGGACTCAGCTCAGCTGGAAACACTTTTTCAAATGGAGAAGAAAAATTATTGGTTTAAATAAATAAATAAAAAAAGACTGACTAAATGAGCCAATCCTTTAACAAAATCCAGGCATGAAAACTTTGAGCCAAGAGGATAAATCCTTCGTCTTTAGGGTGGAGCTTGAAGTGATCAAACTGTCAAGTCCCAGGGAAATCAAGAGATTCAGGCAGTTCAAATGAGTATGAAGATATATTGCAAGCTGAAGCTCTCTACAAGAATCTGACCAACTAACAGGCAAGGGAAATGAGCGGGAGATAAGAAAGGCGTTCAAGGTGGGCTGGACTTAAATCTCTTGCAGGCACGCAGGGACTCATGACTTATGACACGTTTGACCCCTCCCTCGGGCTCAGTCTGGTCATCTCCTACATACACCCATATAAAATTCACAGAGGCACGTTTGTTTTGGAAATAATAATGCCTGCCTGCAGAGGAGACACTGGGCAGTAGGAATGAGAGGAAGTGCTTAATAACAATCAAATATATTTCCCTGCCCTCCTCTTCCTTTTTGGCTGTCCCCTGGTCTGATTTATTCGATTCCAGCTTTTTAACAGGTTCTCCCAAGGAGCTGGTGAATGAACTGTAGTTCAAGGGCTGGTCATAAGCCTACCCTGTTTCCCCGAAAATAAGACATCCCCTGATAATAAGCCCAATTGGGCTTTTGAGCGCATGCACTAAAATAAGCCCCCCCCGAAAATAAGCCCTCCCCAAAAATAAGCCCTTCCCAAAAATATTTAAATGCATGTGCAATCAGTCCCCACCATTTCCTCTGGTTTCCTCCCTCGCCCCAAAATAATAAGATCTCCCTGAAAATAAGGCCAAGCGCTTATTTTGGGGTTCAAAAAATTATAAGACAGGGTCTTATTTTCAGGGAAACACGGGTAGCTGAGGTTAAATGTGGGATTGTAGATTAGATCAACAGTCGAACAGAGGAGCTGTCTTTGGTATGTAGTATTCAAACTGTCAACTGCATGATATCATTCTGTTGTTGCAGAATTTTGGTGGTTTTTTCCCTATAACGTGCTGTGTTCATTTGTTCTAGAAGTCAGCTGAGATGTCTCCACAAAGAATGATTTAGACAACGTTTTAGTTGTTGTTAGTTGCGAAGTCGTGTCCGACCGATCGGGTTTTCAGTTCAATTGTATAGAAAGTGAAGGATGTGTGTTTGTGTTTTATTTTTATAGTTGTAATGTACACTGAAGATGGCATTTAATTTCGTTGTACGAAGTGCAATGACAATAAAGTAAACTAAACTAAACTAGAACTCACAATCTCCTGGTGATTGGCCCCAAATCAGCCAGTTGGCTTTTATGCCTAAGGTGGGACTTGAATTCACAGTCTCCTGGTGATTGGCCCAGAATCACCCAGCCAGCTTGCCTGTCTAAGCCACCTCCTACTTTCTAGATCAGTATTATCCACTACACCAGGGGTCTGCAACCTTAAATACTCAAAGAGCCATTTGGACTCATTTCCCACAGAAAAGAAAACACCAGGAGCCACAAAACCTGGATGGGCGTGGTCAACTCGATGTCACTCACTTCTATCAGTCACATGACACTCCCCCTAGCCACGCCTACCCAGCTGGTCATTAAGGCAGAGAACCAGTTGTTAAAAAACACTGGGAAACCACAAAATTCTTTTGACATCTCTCTCTCTCTCCTCCCCCCCCATGTCTCTCTCTCTCCCCCTCTCTCTGTATCTCTCTGTATCTACTCTGCCCTGGCCGCTTCTCCAACCCTCACCGTCGCCCTTACCTTCTCAGGCCAGGCGAGGAGTGACTGGGAGGGGAGGACGAGGGGGCGGGGCCAGCCAGTGGTAGGATCACTTGGTAGGGAGCCACAGCAGAGGGCCCAAAGAGCCACATCTGGCTCCGGAGCTGCAGGTTGCTGACCCCTGCACTACACCAAATTGTCTTTTCCTTTTACAATTTACAACTGCTTCAGTCTGCCACTTCAGTTCAACAAAACTGCCCTTGGAAGATCTGTAGAAGCCCATTGCTTTCATGAATATCTAAGCACTGCTGTTCACAGACTTTCCTCAAAGTATACATTAAAAAGAAAAAAAAAACCTACAAACAAACAGCATTGCAAATTTCAGAGAAGTGCAAATTTCAAATGATAATTAGATTTTTGGGACCACGTGTAGCTTCAAAGATTTGAGAGCAGGTAAATTCACATTCCAGCGTGAGGTATCCTCCCCCATCTCTATTGACTGTTAACTCCTAGAAATGCATAATTAGATTTTTATGTGGATGTTCACCTCTGTGAGTGGGACAGTTAAATCAGTCAAACATGTGCTGTTAGAATGTACTTTTTATGATAGCACCAGGAATAAATTTAGAGAACCTTTACTTATCCTATTTCTGGCTAGAACAAAAGATTATAATGTCACCCATCCTCTGTCTAGTTTGAGAAGGCACCAACCGTCCCTGCATCTAAATATCTTGAGTCTGCTTTTATGTTAAGAACACAGAGATTTAAAATGAGTTATCTGATAGTAAACTGTATTATACTCAGCATAATGTATGTAACCTGCACGTAAGATCTATATATTTTACATCTGAATTATTAGGCTGGCATTACATTTTATGACTAATGTATTGTAGCCTTCTGCCTTTAGTTCCTAGGAGCCTGGATAGCTCAACAGATTAAAAAAAGCCTGTTATTAACATTCAGCTGTCTGCAATTATTGCAAGTTCGAATCTCCCCAAGCTCAAAGTTGACTCAGCCTTCCATCCTTTCTAAGGTAGGTAAATTGAGGACCCAGTTTGTGGGGGCAATAAGCTGACTTTATATAAATACACAAAAGTATGAAGGCTATTGCTTAACGCATTGTAAGCCACCCTGAGTCTCCGGAGAAGGGCGGCATATAAATCTAATTAAAAAAAAAAAAAAGTTCAGTGATGGGTTTCAAATTTTTTTTACTACCGGTTCTGTTGGGTGTGGCTTGGTGGGCATGGCATAGCTTGGTGGGCATGGCTTGGTGGGCATGGCAGGGGAAAGATACTGCAAAACCTCCATTCCCACCCCACTCCAGGGGAAGGATACTGTAAAATCTCCATTCCTTCCCCAATCCAGGGGAAGGTTACTTCCAAATCCCCATTTTGTCCCGATCAGCTGGGACTCAGGAGGCAGAGAATAGATGGGGGCGGGGCCAGTCAGAATTTTTACTACCGGTTCTCCGAAATACTCAGAATTTCCGCTACCGGTTCTCCAGAACTGGTCAGAAACTGCTGAAACCCACCTCTGCTTTAGTTTTTAGTTTTAGTTTTACAAAAGGTCTGTAAACCAACATTTAATTTTGAATTCTTCTTCCTTTTTCTTTTTGTCACTTTTCTTACTTTCCCACCTTCTTCGGATAATGTGCTCATCTCTTTTTCTGGTTTTTTTTTTTTTCCAGTCTGGCAAGTGGCAACTTCAAAAATTGATCATTCTAATCGAGGGGTTCTCCTTCATCTCATTGACACCTTGATTGTTCATCCACCCCCAAACATATATTATGTAAAAATAATTCGATAAATACTATTTTGATTAACATCAAATCAAAGTATGTCAGGTAGTCCTTGACTTATGACCACAATTGAGGCCAACATTTCTGTTGCTAAGTGAGACAGTTACCCTGTTTCCCTCCAAATAAGACATCCCCTGATAATAAGCCCAATCAGGCTTTTGAGCTCATGGCAATAAGGCCAAGTGCTTATTTCAGGGTTCAAAAAAATATAAGACAGGGTCTTATTTTCGGGGAAACACGGTATTAAGTGAATTTTGCCCATTTTACAAGCTGTTAAGTGAATCATTGCAATTGTTCAGTTAGTAACACAGTTCTTAAGTGAATCTGGATTTCCCATTGACTTTGCTTGTCAAATGATAACAAAAGGTGATCACTTAATAATAATAATAATTCTGGGACATTGCAACCATTATAAATATAAATCAACTGCCAAGCATCCAAATTTTTATCGTGTGACCATGGGGATGCTCAGGGGTGGGATTCGAGTAATTTAACAACCGGTTCTTTGCCCTAATGATTTCTTCCAACAACCAGTTTGCCAAACTGCTCAGAAAGTTAACAACCGGTTCTCCCGAAATGGTGCGAACTGGTTGAATCCCACCACTGGGGATGCTGCACCAGTCATAAGTGTGAAAAATGGATGTAAGTCACTTTTTTTCGGTGCCGTTGTAGCTTTGAAAAGTCATTGGACAAGCGGTTGTAAGGCAAGGACTACCCATACAAATGTTATATTAGTCCTTGAGAAGGACACCAGTAAAAATGCCAAATTCAGTCTAAACATTTGGCTGATAAATTTTAAAATGCCAAATTCAGCCTAAACCTTTGACTGACTGACCAACCATAATAATAATAATTGAACGGAGGTGATTCCACCAATCAAAATTCTGAAAATAGAAACAAAAAGGAAACAATCCAATTTCGGAAAGAGCAATGGGAAATTATCTGAAGTATCATTTGAACACCATTAGAAGACATCCTGCTGGAGTCCTGCTGGAGAAGGGCGGTATAAAAATCAAATGGTAGGGCGGTATAAAAATCAAATGGAGCCTTGGTAGTACAGTGGTCTAAGGCACCCTGTTATTAAGACCAGCTGTCTGCAATTATTGCAAGTTCAAATCTCCCCAAGCTCAAGGTTGACTCAGCCTTCCATCCTTTCTAAGGTAGGTAAATTGAGGACCCAGTTTGTGGGGGCAATAAGCTGACTTTGTAGAAATATACAAAAGAATGAAGGCTATTGCTTAGCGCATTGTAAGCCGCCCTGAGTCTCTGGAGAAGGGCGGCATATAAATCAAATAATATAAATTATAAAATAAAAAAAATAAAAAATAAATAAATAAATAGAATTGACAAAATTCCCAGGTATCACTTTTTTTCAACAGTGGTTGAGACTGGTGGTTTTGGAAATTATACAGGTAATCCTCGACTTACAGCAATTCATTTAGTGACTGTTCAAAGTTACTGGAAAAAGTACTGGAAAAAGTGATTGATGACCATTTTTCACACATATGACTATTGCAGAATCCCCATGGTCACATCATCAAACTTCAGAAGCTTGGCAACTGACTCATATTTATGATGCTTGCATTGTCCCAGGGTCACATGATCACCTTTTGCAATCTTCTGACCAGCCAAGTCAACGGGGAAGCCAGATTCACTTAACAACCATGTTATTAACTGAACAACTGCAGTGATTCACTTAACTGTGGCAAGAAAGATGGTAAAACGGGGGCAAAATTCACTTCTTAACAACTGTCTCACTTAGCCACAGAAATGTTGGCCTCAACTGCGGTCATGAATCAAGGACTATCTGTAACGCTATTAATCAAAGTAGTATTTATTAAATTATTTTTACATAATAAATTATTGGGGGTACTTGTATTCTGCTTTTTAAGACTTAGATTACAATTGTGCTACTTCCTGCCAGAAACCTAACACTGAAGCAGGAAATACCATCCCCCATTTTCAGAAATTGTAGTGGGATGAGTTTCTGAGGGATTTTTTTTTAAAGGTGTACTGGATGGTTGCAGGAACTGGGCCTGGCTAGTCTAGTGAAGAGAAGGACCAGGGGAGACATGTTAGCAGTCTTCTAATATTTGAGGGGCTGCCACAGAGAGGACGGGGGTCAAGCTATTTTCCAAAGCACCTGAAGGCCAGACAAAGAATAATGGATGGAAACTGATCAAGGAGAGATTCAACCTAGAAATAAGGAGAAATTTTCTGACAGTGAAAACAATCAACCGATGGAACAGAAATTGCCTTCAGAAGTTGTGGGAGCTTCATCACTGGAGGTTTTCAAGAAGAGATTGGACTGCCATTTGTCAGAAATGGTGTAGGGTCTCCTGCTTGGGTGGGGGGTTGGACTAGATGACCTACAAGCTCCCTTCCAACTCTGTTAATCTGTATCTGTAAATTTCCCAGCCCGACAGTCCAATTGGATTAAGAGCATCCACATTCTCCAAAATTTCTGGCCCAGAGGTGTTTTTCAGCATTGCTGTTTGAATCTCTTACTTGGAGGCTGAGATCTAGAAAACCAAGGAACGGAGAGATGAAGTTGATGCCTTCTACGTGCGTGGCGTGTTTTGTACTACTGAGCTAGTGAACGTGGCATGCCAGGAACTTAATTGTTTAGGTCCACATGGAACCTGCAGAACAAAAAGGACGCATGTCAGAAGTTCCCACTGTGCTGTCAGTGGAAACCAACCTTTTGCCCTGATCGATCTGTGCTAATGCGGTGGCCTTCTAATTCGGGCATTTTAATGTCAACTGTTTGATCTTAACTTGTACAGCACGACAGCTCCCACAGTGTGGGAGACAGCATATCAGAACTTCTCCTTAGGGCACGTTTCTGGCGAGAAATAGTTTAGATGCCACAACACACCACCCTTGATTTACAAGGGGTATGTGTTTATATGATTCACTCAACAGGAATATTTATTGATTGTTGTTTATAGATCATGAAGAATGGTTCTCTCTTCTCCTCCAAAACATAACGATGGTGTCACATGCTGAAAAAAAGCAGTGAAACAAAAGAATGACATTTCCTTCTTACCTCCTTCTCAGATGTCAACCGTTTCTGAGATGTCAGCTCTGGGCCTGATTGAGGCGTGTATTAAACTCTCCAAGGACAATGAATTGTCAGCCGTATAAAGTCCCATTTCCCATCCTCATGTCAGCATGTGTCATCTCGAAGCCAGATTACTTCGAGACAAGCTTATTATATGTTGCTAGCCTTCCAGTTCTGAAAGGGAAAAATAAACAAGGAGTTCATATAAACCGTGCCGTCATGATACCTAATTAAATCTTCACTTGACCTTAATGCAAACCTGCTCAAGAGATCAGCCACTTTGTGTTGGGGTAGACAACATGACACTTGTAGGAAACTTGTCATTTTCGTAGCATTTGTCAGTCTCCCTACTCTTAATAAGTAGTGAGCGTATTATGAACTTGAAAACTTATTGCACTGAAAGTTTGGTATAGTGATTAAGGCATCAAACCAGAAACTGGGAGACAGGGAATTCTAGCCCAGCCTTAAGCATGAAGCCAGCTGATGACCTCGGGCCAGTTACTCTCTCCGACTCTTTTATTATTATTATTATTAAACATTTTTTAAAAAACAAAAAGGAATCTTTAACAATTTTTTTCTTTCCAACAAGTTCGCAGCGGTAAAACATTTCTTACTTATCCATTTTTTTCTCCCTTATTTCAACGTATCCTTTATACATATAATTCTGATATTAATTTATTTACATATATACATATAATTAACAATGTACACAATTTTATTTCTACAATTTCTGTTTCCTCTTGTTCATTATTGCATTTCTACTTCTATGTCTTCCATTGTTTGATCTTTCCTTGCCCTTTATCTCTCTCCTCTAGCCATTCATGCCATTTCTCCCACACTATATAATATTCTGTTTCCTCTTTTTCTTGTATCTCTTTTGTAAGTTTGTCCATTTCTGCACATTCCAAAGTTTTTCTAATCAAATTTTCTTCGGTTGGTATATTTTTTTTTCCAATTCTGTGCATTAATTATTCTTGCTGCTGTGATAATATGCATAATTAAATATTGTATTTTTTTTTTCATATGATCCTGGGAGGCATATGTGTATTACAAATCTCCAAGGACAATGAATTGTCATATGATCCTAATAAAAATATTTCTGGCCTCATCTCTATATGTTGTTTAGTTATCTCTTCTAATTGTATTCTAATTTTACTCTAGTATTGTTTTGCTTTGAGGCACGACCACCACATGTGGTAGTACATTCCCTTTTGTTGTTTACATTTCCTACTGTCTCCAAATCTTAAGAAGCAGGCCATGGCAAGAAAACCACAGGGATTAATCTAGGCAGTCACTGGGCTTCCAGACCATCTCAAAGTCACAATAAATAAATAAATATTGCAAAACAAAGTACTAGCTCTACTACAGCCTACCATAACCCATGGGTTCTCCAGATATGAGGACTTCAACTCCCAGAATTCCCCAGACCATATCACTTTTGCTGAAAATTCGAAAGAGTTGAAATCTGAAAGGAGCCTAAGACTTGGCGGTCATTTTATCCATAGCCAAAACCACTATGACCGCCATTTGGGGAATATGTACAACTGATGCTCTCAAATCCAGATGTATCCCTCCCCCGCCCCCCCACACACAAAGGATTGGTTTACTATCCTCACTGGCAACAAAAACAACACAATCAAAATTAAGTATTTTAAAGTACCTCATTGAATGAACTACCTATATTGGAAGACTCGAAAGAACAGATTAGGAATAGATTGTCATGGAGAAAATTAATCTATCTGGTTGATGGAAATTGAAAATGACTTGATGGCATATAGTTAATTTATTGAAACAGGAGCAGGAGACAGAAGCTATCAGCAGTTACTAAGATTGTCGGACGAGCAGGCACAAAAACAGCCAGGGAAGTGATTGAAGCCTGGGAAACGGGCACCTTGTCAGCCAACAGAAGTGCTGATTTACCACCATGTTATCAAGTACTTAGGAGGCGAGGGCTTGTCAGCAACATCAAAAAACAGCCAATGACATAATACCTAGCCATCAACACCCCAATCAACATCTAAAAAGCCACATACATCCAGCACCATATGCATACGACACACAGGACAGCCGAAAGCACACTCTCTGCTAGGGAGCAGTTCCCTTAAGATGGGCTCCCAAAGGTGTTTTTTTTTTTCAAGAGGCAACTGGACTTTCTGATTTTTCTTTGAAGATGTTTCTCATCCAAGAAGCTTCTTCAGCTCTGACTGGATGGTGGGGAATGGAAGGATTTATATTCCTTGCAGACAGCTGGTCATTTGTATTCTTTTAGAGAGTTGTTGAGGCCACTTGGAGGTTTAGCTGTGTCATCAGGGTCACCTGAGTGTTGCAAGTTGGTGTGGAGCCTTCTTTGAACTGTTGAAAGAACTGTGTTAGAATAAAATAACAGAGTTGGAAGGGACCTTGGAGGTCTTCTAGTCCAACCCCCTGCCTAGGCAGGAAACCCTACACCAGTTCAGACAAATGGTTATCTAACATCTTCTTAAAATCTTCCAGTGTTGGAGCATTTATAATTTCTGGAGGCAAGTTGTTCCACTGATTCATTGTTCTGTCAGGAAATTTCTCCTTAGATCTAAGTTGCTTCTCTCCTTGATTAGTTTCCACCCATTGCTTCTTGTCCTACCCTCAGGTGCTTTGGAGAATAGCTTGACTCCCTCTTCTTTGGGGCAGCCCCTGAGATATTGGAACATTGCTATCATGTCACCCCTAGTCCTTCTTTTCATTAAACTAGACATACTCAGTTCCTGCAACTTCATATGTTTTAGCCTCCAGTCCCCTAATCATCTTTGTTGCTCTTCTCTGCACTCTTTCTAGAGTCTCCACATCTTTTTCACATCGTGGCGACCAAAACTGAATGCAGTATTGCAAGTGTGGCCTTACCAAGGCATTATAAAGTGGTATTAACACTTCACATGATCTTGATTCTATCCCTCTTTTTATGCAGCCCAGAACTGTGTTGTAGTTTGGAGATAGATGATGTATCCCTCCCCCTCTGTTGAGAGAAGGCTGTTCAATTTTGACATAGATGGCCTCTTTAACCCCTCTTTCAAACCAGCGAACCTCTCTGTCCAAAACATGGGCTTTGTTGTCTTTAAAAGAGTGGTCTGTGTCTTTTAAATGCAGATGGACTGCTGAATCTAGTCCTGATGTGTTTGTTCTCCTATGTTGTGCCATGCGTTTATGAAGTGATTGTTTTGTTTCCCCAATGTACAGATTGCACAAGCTTGGAAGACAAAATCTCAGGCTCCAGTGACCGACCCAGCTTGGATCCTGCAGAAACTATCATGTCAAGGTCATTCAAAGAGCAAGGTAGATAGAATATTTTCTAGAGTATGCGAGAATAAAATATTGCCTTTTTCTTCCAGAATTTTCCCTCCCCCAGATATCTCCCACACTTAGCAATCAGCTGCTGAAAATAAAAGTTGCAATTACTTTGGAAAGAACCTCCTTGCAAGTGATCTCATTAGAACAAATGGAAAATTGCTTCTTTTGTTGTTTTCTTCCCCTTCTTGGAACAAATGATTAAAATTGGCAGAATAGAATAAGTTTTAAGTCTTCCAAAATTCACAACCAATGAAAGGCTTTGATTTTTTTTGTTCTTTATTTAGGTACAGGAGTTTTGCTATTAATGTTGGTAGCTCCAGAGAATTAATTAATATGAAAGCTCTTTTATTATCATCAAAAATCATCAAAATTCTCCATCAGACTATTTCCAAATTAATGAACACTGTTCTTCTGGAGATTTTTTTTTCCTTTGGAGACTAGCTCGTAAGCTATGAACTGGAGCTGACTCTGAATTTAAGCAAATAATGTGTGCATGTGAAAATTGAAATGTCCAAGGACCAAAATCTATAGGATAATTGGAGGCCCTGAACTGATCATCAACTATTTTTCTTTTTTTTCGGGAGGCTACAAGTTTTTTTTTTTTTTTGGCAGGGGAAGTGAAGTTAAGCCTTGCCTGCACAATTATTTCTTTAAAATTATAACTTCTAATAAGAAGGAAATCAGCTGTGGTTACCAGCATATACAGTATGCATATATGCCAACCTTCTTCAAAATGGTTGATCTCTGATGTGTGGACTTCAAATCCCAGAATTCTTAGAAAAGAATTCACACACAAACAAAATGGACACCATTAAATAGATTACAGTGGATTTAGGATACGGGTGTCAAACTCGCCGCATCACGTTGCCGTCACGTGATGTATCACAACATTTTTCCCTTCGCAGAGTTGGGGTGGGCGTGGCCTGCACGAGACGCATCCGGCCCGCAGGCCGCCAGTTTGACACCCCTGATTTAGGAACTTCTCAGATCCCTAATCCGGCTCCTTCCTTCTATAGAGGCCTTAACATTCAGCAATGATCTTAAAGGAGCCACGATTTGATGTAATTTGTTGAGATGTAATGTGATTTATTGGACTGTATTTCCAAATTGGAAATTGACTGCCCAAATTTACCAACACAAATTTACAGCCCAAATTTATTGGGTTGTACTTCCAAACTAATTTATTGGACTGTATTTCCAAAGGTCAGTTTGTGAAAGAAAATCAAAACAATTATTTAATGGTGATGAGAGAATATTATATTATGTCATTAGTGGAACCCAATTTCCTTCATAGGATTCGACCATCTTTTCATGTTTCCTATTCTGAGCTTGTCCATACTATGCAGTGCTTTTAGATATGCAAACAAACAGAATAGAGCTAGAAGGGACTTCGGAGGTCTTCTAGTCCAACCCTCTGCTCAAGCAGGAGACCCTATATTATTTCAGACAAGTCTTTTCTTAAAAACCTCCAGTAATGAAGCACTTACAACTTCTGAAGGCAAGCTGTTCTACTGGTTAATTGTCCTCACTGTTAGGAAGTTTCTCCTTAATTCCAGGTTGCTTCCCTCCTTGGTTAGTTTCCATCCATTGCTTCTTGTCTTGCCTTCTGGTGCTTTGGGAAATAAGTTGAACCCCTCTTCTTTCTGGCAGCCCCTCAAATACTGGAACAGTGCTATCATGTCACCCCTAGTCCTTCTTTTCACTAGACTAGCCAAACCCAGTTCCTGCAACCGTTCTTCATATCTTTTTGTCTCCAGGCCTTTAACCATCTTAGTTGCTATGAAATGATGCAGTTGTTACTTCTAAATATTTCCAGTGTCTTCCATGACAACACCACCATAAGAACTGACCCAAAAATGCACCAATTTTTAAAAATGTTTCCATTGTTAAAAAGATTGTAGAAAATAATTACAAAACAGACAAATAACTTTTTTTTAAAAAAAAAATATCAGTTTCATTTGTATTGAAAAAGCATAATTTATCTATTCATTCCTATACACCTTCTTAATTACTTTCATTAGTTTCCCATGATCATCCTTATTAAAATCAGTAGTTTGGTCATAATTCTGATTCCTTCTGATTATGTAAATTGATTCAAATCATGCATATTCATTCCGAAAATATTGCCAGCAATCATTCTATTCACCACATTTTCACTCTCTGATACAGGTAGTCCTCAATTCATTGAGTAAATCACACCCAATTTTAGAACTTTTTTCCCATGGTTGCTAAGTGAATCACTGCAGTTGTTAAGTGAATCATGCAGTTGTGTAGCAAATCCAGCTTCCCATCATTGACTTGTCGGAAGCCATCTGGGAAGATCACATGACCCTAGAAAGGTGATCACATGACCCTAGAAAGCTGCAATGGTTGTAAAACACATGCCAATTGCCAGGGACTCAAATTTTGATCACATGGCCATGGAGATGCTGTTATGGTTGTAAGTGCGATGACTGAATGTTACTTTTTTCCAGTGGCATTGTAACTTCAATGGTTGCTAAAATGAATGGTTGTAAGTTGATGGCTACCTGTAGACTCAATTAGAGAAAGGACAAGACAACCTCTTCTGCATTTTAGTTCTAAAATGTGTTTTTTTTCCCAAGATGGAGACATGATTCTTTTCTTGCCTAACTTTGATGAAAGTGTAGAATTGTAATGTGCATACAACATGTTCAACCAGGACCACAACCTTTTGGAATTATGCAAAGGACTAGAAATGCCTTCCTTTCACAATAAATATTCCATTCCGGTATCTTCCCTTTTATCAAGCTCTTGGTAACAGAAAGCCCAATTCTCACAAAGTCTTCTTTAATCAGATTTATTGAAAAGGAAAAGCGAGCTAGTCACAGACATCTCAATAGCCAGATATTTGCACATTAGGCCCCAATTTATCTCTGAGTTTACTGGTGCCATAATGGAAACAATTGTTAGGTCTCACGGAGAGACTGTTTATCATTCTTTTGACATTCAACCTTGTTTAGACTGCAAAATCCGGCTGAAAAGATCATTTCTTTTTAAAGCACAGACCGGCAATAAAGATTAAATCTGATGTGCGTTCATTGTGGCAAATGGAATAATTTAAGGATGAAGTGTGCTACACACAAAGACTTATTTCCTGTAGATAATCACGCTGTAACTTACAGACAACTCACTGCTGTACCTGCGGTGCTTTTGATTTTTTCGTTCATTTTTTTGGGGGATCACCTAAGCAAACCTTTGTTTAAGCAATAAATAGTAAAATGGCAGGAAATCAAATATCTGTTAAAATCGGCCTGCCCACCGAATGCGTGTGGTTGCTATTTCTGTGTCCACACACATAAATCTTCAGACCTCATCCTACTCTGTTCTAGCACATGGATTTGGCAAAATTAAGAAATTTTGGTTTGTGAGAATAGAAGACTTTTGAATATACTCTTCATTCTCAACTTGTTTTTCAGGTAGGGCTCAGTGGTGAGATTCAAATATTTTTACTACCGATTCTGTGGGTGTGGCTTGTGGGCTTGTGGTTCTGTGGGTGTGGATGTGATATGGCTTGGTGGGCGTGGCAGGGGAAGGATACTGTAAAATCTCCATTCGCATCCCACTCCAGGGGAAGGTTACTGCAAAATCCCCATTTCCTCCTAATCAGCTGGGACTTGTGAGGCAGAGAATAGATGGGGGCGGGGCCAGTCAGAATTTTTACTACTGGTTCTCCAAACTACTCAAAATTTCCGCTACCGGTTCTCCAGAACTGGTCAGAACCTGCTGAAACCCATCTCTGGTATGGCTCTCACGACACATTTACACAATTGCTGAGTTGATGTAAAATGCTGCACCCCAACAATGGAATAGAATAGAATAGAATTCTTTATTGGCCAAGTGTGATTGGACACACAAGGAATTTGTCTTTGGTGTATACTGTATATGCTCTCAGTGTACATAAGAAGAATAAAATACATTCATCAAGAATAAAAAGATACAACACTTAGTGATAGCCAAGGTTACTAATAAGCTATCAAATCGTACTAGGAAACAAATAAAAACAATATAAATTCAACCATATAAACAATATAAATTCAAGTCAACCATATTTCAGTTTAATGGCAATTATCTCATGCAATGTAACAAAATAGCAGAATTACAGACTTGGGAGGGACCTTGGAGATTTTCTAGTCCAACTCCCTGATCAAGCTGGAGACCAGGTACCATTTTAAAAATTGTTGTCCAATCTCTTTTTTAAAAACTCCAGTGATGGAGTTTTCTGAAGGCAAGCCATTAATTGCTCTAACTGTTAGGAAATTTCTCCTTATTTCTAGGTTAGTTCTCTGCTTAATTAGTTTCCATCCATTGTTTGTTATTCTGCCTTCAGGTGCTTTGGAGAATTTCTCGGTTAGATTACTGCAATGCCATCTACATGGGGCTGCCCTTGGGGTGCACCCGGAGGCTCCAGCTGGTCCAGAATGAGGCCGCACGGGTTGTTACGGGAGCTTCCCGTTACTCCCGTGTAACACCTCTCCTGCGCGAGCTGCACTGGCTGCCGGTGGTCCTTCGGATCCGCTTCAAGGTGCTGGTACTTACCTATAAAGCCCTTCATGGCATGGGCCCGGGGTACTTGCAAGACCACCTCCTACCGGCCTCCCACCGCCCAGTGCGCTCACATAGGACTCCGGGTGCCGTCGGCCAGAAAATGTCAGCTGGCAGCCCCCAGGATGAGGGCGTTCTCTGTGGTCGTACCGACCTTCTGGAATGGGTTACCCACCGGGCTCCGGACGGCCCCCGATCTCCACACTTTCCACGCCGACCTGAAGACACGGCTTTTTCAGCAAATTCCCTGATCTGCGGCGAGGTTTTAATTGTCTGGGGATTTTAAATTGGCTTGTTTTAACACTATTTTATTGTTATGTTGTTTCTATTCTGTGAGCCGCCCCGAGTCCTATGGGAGAAGGGCGGCATATAAATTTGATTAAATAAATAAATAAATAAATAAATAAATAAATAAATAAATAAATAGGTTGACCCCTTCTTCTCTGTGGCAGCCCCTTAGATATTGGAACACTGCTATCATGTCACCCCAGTCCTTCTTTTCATTAAACTAGACATACCCAGTTCCTGCAACTGTTTTAGCCTCCAGTTCCCTAATCATCTTCGTTGCTCTTTTCTGCTCTTTTTTCTAGAGTCTCAACTTCTTTTTTTTTATGCTGTGGCAACCAAAACTTGCAATATTCCAAGTGTGGTCTTACCAAGGCATTATAAAGTAGTACTAACACTTTACAGGGCCTTAATTTTATCCTATTGTTAATGGAGCCTAGGACCACGTTAAAAAGGCTCACTGCGCAGCATACTAAATTACAAACTACGCAACCTATTTTTAGTTAGTTTAGGATGTCCATGTAACTTAAGGTTGGTAGAGGTGGAAATTTTGGTGATGGAATTTCAAAGCATCTTCTTCAGTTGACTGTCTTCCTTTTCATTTTATGAATTGCTCTTATAGAGCAGTGGTAATTTTTCCCTTCCAGCAGCAATTGTAAAGTACGAGTTCACAGTTATTTGAATATTAGAGATGTTAGGACCACTTTCATCAGGAAAAAAAAAATGAGCATATGCAGAAAAATCATTGCTGAAATAATATGGCCTTGGCTGCCTCCAAGCCATTGGAATTCCTATGCCGTTATTTAATATTCATACTTCTGCTTTCCTATTTTATTCTGTTGTTGGCCTTTTCCAAATATACATTAAAAATGCATATCGTCTGCAAACTCTTGGATCCGGTGCCATCCTTTTTGCTGTAGTCCTTGATTATTCACCATGTTTAAGGACTCCAGAATGCTCCTTATGGAGTGGAGTCAGAAGCCTCTTGGCAATGAACAGATTGGGAAGTCAAATTCCGCCTCTGTAGTTGGCAGGCAAGAGAAAGGTTGTGGATTGGCCAGCTTAATACAAATGCTGGCAGTCTGGCACATTGTGTTTATTGAATCAACAAAACTGTGACTCCTTCTGCTTGCTGTAATTCAGCTCCAGATATTCAAACTTCTAGCAATGCATTGGAACACAATGGATTGAAATAAGAATATTTGCAACTTAAATAGGGTATGACTAGCATTTCCATCTAACCCAAGTAAAAATACCTATCTATAGTATCTATCTATTTGTCTGTCTGCCTGCCTATCTATCTATCTATCTATCTATCTATCTATCGCTAGCTAGCTAGCTAGCTAGCTAGCTAGCTAGCTAGCTATTTAATCTCTCTCTATCTCTCTATTTGTCTAAACCAAGGGTGTCAAACTTTGGATTTCTTCAAGGGCCAAATCAGCAGTGTAGTTCTCCTCCGTGGACCGTAGGGTGGTGGGGGGAGATGGTACGGATGCCTCCTGCAGCACTCTGACGGCCAAAACAGGGCCTATTTTGGCAGGCAGAGTGCTGCAGGAGGCCTTCCAGATCAAAAACGGCCCACGGGGAGGGGGGGTGGCTGCGCCCCATTTTGGTTGCAAGAGACACCACGGGCCGGTCATATGCTATTTCCAGGCTGGCCTCACGGGCCAGATGTAAGCACCCTGTTACGTCCGGACGGCAAGCACGAGCGGCCAAGAGAGCAGCCGATTGGTCTAAACGCCAGCAGGCAGCCAGCGGGAAATTGGCAGCTCCTGATTGGCCCAGCCTCTGACAGCTGAAGTATAAAAGAGCTGTCTGTGCCTCAAAACCTTGCTCGCTCTCCAAGGTAGTTAGCTAATCAGAGCAAGTCACCGTTAGCTGTTATTGTTAGTCAATAAATATGTTGTGAAGTGTTTATCCTGCCTCGCCTCCCTTCTTTAGCCTTTGTTCCATGGACAGAACAACTGGCGACGAGGATGGGATTACTCTGAGGCGGCAGGTCGAGCGAAGCCACTACAAGAGCTGAAGCACTGAACTGAGCCACAGCAACGAGACATCGCAAATTCTAAGGTCTGACGCTGTTCTTCAGGAAGATGTCCACCCTATCTACATTTGCCCCTTTCAACCAGGCAGTGGAGACCTGGGATTCCTTCTTCGACCGTTTTAACTGTTTCCTGGTCGCAAATGACTATAAAAGTCTGCCAGGGGATAGGAAGTTAGCTGTTTTCCTCAGTGTCTGTGGGCATGATATGTTCGAGACAGCTAGGGCACTATTAGCACCTCAGACAGTCCATAATGTGCCCTGGGAGACACTGCTAGCCATTTTAAAAGGCCACTATGCCCCTCTACCCTCAAGAGTTGCTAGACGTTTTGCATTTCGGCACCGTTTTCAGGCAGAAGGGGAAACTATTAATCAATACATGGCAGCCTTAAGGGCAGCCGCTTTGTATTGTGACTTTAGAGATTACTTAGAAGATATCCTTTTGGACCAGTTAATATGTGGGGTCAGGGATATCCGCTTACAGCGTCGCTTATTAGCTAGAACGGATATTACGTTGCAAACAGCTATAGATGAGGCTAGAGCCTCCGAATTATCAGTTAAATCAGCTACCGAGATAAGGCAGAACCTCAGCCCACAAGTTGCCCAGAAAACTACCATGGTTCACCATGAGGAAACTGAGGTCGAGTCTGACCAGCTGTCAGAGGGCGAGGAAGATGTAAGTCGCTTACAAACGACCCGAAAGAAAGGTGGGAATTCTGAGGGATTGAGGACTCAAGCCCCATGTGCAGGGTGTGGAGGGAATCATTCCCGTTCCTCATGCAGATTCAAAAACGCTGACTGCAGACGATGTGGTAAAAAAGGCCACCTTGCTAGGGTTTGTAAAGCTAGCCAACCGGCTAATAACAGTAATAATAATAATTATTATTATAACAGTCTTCCTAGACCTAGCCAAAATTACCAACCCCGAAACAGGCAGAGTAGGAGGGAAGAAGAATGTTTTAATATTTACAAGGGTGCCTGCCACCCTGAGACAGTTATAGGCCAGTCAAAATCAGACTTGAGGAAAAAAATTTTCCTCACAGTTCTTTTAGAGGGTAAACCTTGTAGAATGGAAGTGGACACTGGCTCTTCTGTTTCAATAATTTCGTGGAGCACTCTTAAACGACTGGTGCCCTCGATGTCTAGGAAGCGTTTATCCTTTTGTACATTTAGGCTTCGTGACTACCAAGGTAATCACATTCCGGTTTTGGGATCCGGGAGATTTGGAATCAAGTACAAGGGTTTCAGTGGCCGCCTTAATTTAATTGTTGTTGATGGCACGCTTCCAAGTTTATTAGGATTAGAGTGGTTTGACGCTTTAGGGTTAGCTATTACAGGTATTCATGCAACTTCCTCTATTGCATTTTCTGATTTGTTCACGGAGTTCTCTGATGTATTTAGTGAGGGTCTTGGCAAATATACAGGTACCCCCATATCCTTTAATTTGGATCCCAAAATCGCCCCCATCCGCCTTAAGCCACGGAGAGTGCCTTTGGCACTCCGTGCTCAAGTCGATAAGGAGATTGATAGACTTATAGCGCAGGGAATATTAGAGCAGGTAGATCACGCTCGGTGGGAGATGCCTATCATCACCCCAATAAAATCTGATGGTTCTGTCTGCATCTGCGCGGACTACAAGGCGACAATAAATAAGGCTTTACAGGCTCACCCCTACCCTGTTCCGGTGGTACATCACCTCCTCCATTCGTTGGGCCGTGGCTCAATTTTCGCTAAATTGGATATGGCGCAAGCCTATCAACAACTGGAAGTGGACGCAGCTACCGCAGAGGCCCAGACGATTGTCACTCACAGGGGTGCCTTCCGTTGTAGACGACTGCAATTTGGGGTCTGTGTTGCCCCAGGCATTTTTCAATGCCTCATGGAAAGGCTGCTGCACAGATTGCCAGGAGTAATTCCTTACTTCGACGACGTTTTCGTCTCTGCCATGTCAGAAGCTGACCTTGCCAGCCGTCTCCGTGCCGTGTTATCCCGTTTCCGGCAAGCAGGACTCAAACTCAAGCCCAATAAATGCAAAATGGGAGTGCCTCAGGTAGAGTTCTTGGGCTACCTCGTTGATGCTGCCGGGTTGCATCCTACGCCTGCAAAGGTGCAAGCTATCCAGAGTGCCCCACCGCCTACTGGCAGAGCCGAATTACAAGCCTTCCTGGGGCTTTTAAACTTTTATAATATGTTCTTGCAGCACAAAGCAACTGTCGCAGAGCCTCTTCACCGCCTTCTTGATAAATCAACACCGTGGACCTGGGGACGCAAGGAGGCCGACGCTTTCCGGGCTGTGAAAAGACTCCTCACTTCGGATTCTGTATTGGTGCAGTATGACAGCGAACTCCCATTGACTCTGACTTGTGATGCATCACCTTATGGGGTGGGGGCCGTTTTGAGCCATCAGCTACCTAACGGGACTGAAGCCCCCATCACTTATTACTCCAGAACTCTCTCTGCCGCTGAACGTAATTACGGGCACATTGACAAGGAGGCGTTGGCCATCGTGGCTGGCGTTAAACGTTTCCATGATTATTTATATGGCCGTTTTTTTCACATTTTCACAGATCACAAGCCATTGTTGGGAATTCTGGCCGGCGATCGTCAGTCTCTGCAGATCCTGTCCCCCCGGATGACCAGGTGGGTCGTATTCCTGGCGGCCTACAATTATAGCCTGGCCCACCGCCCGGGTAAGGACTTGGGTAATGCTGACGCCCTCAGCAGATGCCCCCTTCCTGCTCCTGTCGACGACCCTGCTCCGGCCTCATCTATTCTACAGATTGATGACAAACAGAGTCCAGTGTCTGCCGCTGATGTCGCTTGGTACACCACCAAAGACAAAATCTTACGCCAAGTCCTGGACTGGGTGAGAAGGGGGTGGCCCCTAGGGCAAATCAACTCTGAGTTTCTCCCATACAAAACTCGGCAACATGAGCTTTCCACGTTGCGGGGCTGCCTGTTGTGGGGCACCAGGGTGGTTGTTCCTGTAGAGCTAAGGCGGCAAGTCCTGGCCACTTTGCATAATGGACATCCGGGAGTGGCCCGAATGAAGGCTTTAGGCCGCAGTTACCTATGGTGGCCCAAGTTAGATGAAGCGATCGCGAACTGGGTCGCCGACTGCCAGCAGTGCCAGCATACTAGCTCAGCCCCTCCGAAGGCTCCAGTTAGGGAATGGGAGTTACCAAGGGCTCCCTGGTCCTGGGTCCACTTGGATTTTGCGGGCCCCTTCCAAGGCCATACCTTTATGATCATAGTTGATGCCTATTCTAAGTGGGTTGAGTTGGTGGCAATGGCCTCAACCACAGCGGAGGCAGTAGTCAGGGCACTCAGGAGGGTATTCGCTACCCATGGCCTACCAGATTTGATTGTAACGGACAATGGGCCTCAATTAATGTCAGCCACATTCCAAACTTATTTAGCAAGACATGGCATTAGGCATGTCATGGTAGCTCCGTTCTGGCTGGCTGGAAATGGCCTTGCTGAGAGGGCCGTGCGATCGGCCAAGGAGGCCCTAGCTAAATTGGGGCCTGGGGATTGGCATACTAAGTTAGCTACCTATTTGTTAGCGCAGCATGTGACCCCATGCCCGAGGACAAACCGCAGCCCAGCTGAGTTGTTAATGGGCCGCCGGTTGAGAACTGACTTGGACCGTTTACACCCTGACTATGTTCCTGAAAAGCCCCTGGATTCAAGTGGCGGAGCCCGTTCCTTCCAAGAGGGGGAGTGGGTGTATGCCCAAAATTATGGGGGGGATCCCCGTTGGGTGCCGGGCCAGATTATTGAGGTTACGGGGCCACGGTCATACAGAGTTCAGCTAGGAGACGGCCGTACCTAGCGGAGGCACGTGGACCAGCTGCGCCGCCGCCGGTTGCCCCCACAAGGGACAATCACGGACGAAGCCCTATCCGGGTTAGGCATACCGAGTTCTGCCAGAGCCTCATCTTCCGAAAGCAAGTCACCTCCTGAGGCTCAAACCGACAACAAGGGGTCCACAGACTTACCCGTTGTTACTGCACCCACGTTGCCGTTCGAAGCGCCATCCGAAGCTGAACTGCAGTCTCCAGGAGTTCCAGAGGCGCCAGGCATGGGTCCTCCTACCGCAGCCATCTCTGAGGGGCCACGCAGATCAGAGAGGACCAGAAGACGCCCGGCTTACCTCGCTGAGTACGTTTGTGCCATCCAGGAAGAAAGGGGTGTTACGTCCGGACGGCAAGCACGAGCGGCCAAGAGAGCAGCCGATTGGTCTAAACACCAGCAGGCAGCCGGCGGGAAATTGGCAGCTCCTGATTGGCCCAGCCTCTGACAGCTGAAGTATAAAAGAGCTGTCTGTGCCTCAAAACCTTGCTCGCTCTCCAAGGTAGTTAGCTAATCAGAGCAAGTCACCGTTAGCTGTTATTGTTAGTCAATAAATATGTTGTGAAGTGTTTATCCTGCCTCGCCTCCCTTCTTTAGCCTTTGTTCCATGGACAGAACACACCCCATATTCTTTCATTCCCCACTATCCTGTCAGAGCTGAAGAAGCTTCTGGGAAGAGAAGCAAAATGTCTTCAAGGAAAAAAACAAGAAATTCCAATTGCCTCCTGAAAAACCACCTTTGGGACATCCAGTGTCTGCTCTGCACCCATAACAAATCTGCACCCATAACAAATGCACCCATTACATCAATAATCTGATACACCTACCATGGACTTCACAACTTGTGTGTTTTCCCAGCATTTGTTTAATGTGCTGAAATGAGAGCAGAGGAACATCCATCCAGAAGCTAAAGCATAGTCTATCTTCCCAAACCTGATCTATAGGATAGTCCCATATTTCACACAGAATTAGAGAATTGCAGAGTTGGAAGGGACCTTGGAGCAGTGGTGAAATCCAAGTTGTTTTACTACCGTTTCTGTGGGCGTGGCTTGTGGTCATGGCATGGCTTGTGGGTGTGGTTTGTGGGCATGGATTGGTGGGCATGGCAGGGGAAGGATACTGCAAAATCTCAATTCCCACCCCACTCCAGGGGAAGGATACTGCAAAATCTCCATTCCCATCACACTCTGGGGCCAGCCAGAGGTAGTATTTGCCGGTTCTCTGAACTACTAAAAATTTTCGCTACCGGTTCTCCAGAACCTGTCAGAACCTGCTGGATTTCACCCCTGCCTTGGAGGTCTTCTAGTCCAACTTCCTACTCAGTCAGGAGTCTCTATGCCATTCCAAACAAATGACTGTCCAAATTCTTTTTGAAAACCTCCAGAACATCCGTAACTTCTAGAGGTAATGTGTTCCACGGGTTAATTGTTCTCACTATCAGGAAATTTCTCCTTAGTTCTAGGTTGGTTCTCTCCTTGATTAGTTTCCATCCATTGCTTCTTGTCCTACCTTCAGGTGCTTTGGAAAATAGCTTGACTCCCTCTTCTTTATGGCAGCCCCTGAGATATTGGAACAATTCTATCATGTCACTCCTGGTCCTCCTTTTCACTAAGGTAGACATACCCTTTTCCCACAACCATTTATTATTTACCTTAACGTAGTCTGACCCCCTGCTCATATGTGGTGTAAATGTAATGGGGTTGAACTTTTTTGGTCTAGGATAGAAAATGAAATATTTGAAATAATTAAGAAGAGGGTCAAATTGAAATTGGAAACCATATTATTATTAATATTGAATGAAACAACATTAACAACTGGAGAAAGAGAATTGGTGAGGATTTTGGTTATAATGGGGAGAATTATAATTGCTAGATATTGGAAATTAAATGTTGACTTAAAATTAGAAGAATGGTACAATGAAACATGGAAATTTGCATTAAATGATAAATTGACTTGTGATATTAAAATTAGAAGTGGTATATATAAAGAAAATGTTTTTTGGAACACTTGGCAACCATTTGTGGACTTTGCACTTGGGAGATTGGATGAATCGGCACCAGTACCTTATCAAAGAGATTTCTGGAAGAATTGAAGACTTTTAAGTTCCTAAAATCTCCTTTCCGTTTGTATAGCACGTTGGGGGGGAAAAAATTTTTTTTCTTTCCTTACTATTGATTTTTTGTATTGATTTTTTTTCCTTTTTGTTATTCTTTAACAATAAAAATATAATAAAAAACTTAAAAAAAAAAAAAGAGACCCTGGACAAATGGCTGTCCAATCTCTTCTTCAAAACATCCTTCAATGTTTTATAGATGGCATTTAGATCCTAAGAAGTTGTCGTGTATGTACCCTAATGTTCAGCCAAAATGTTGGAGATGTGATTGTTTAGATGCTACATATTATCATGTTTGGTGGAATTGTAAGAAAGTGAAGGCTTTTTGGATAAAAATATGGTGGGTTATGCAGAATGTTTTGAAGAAAAAAATTCAATTTTCTCCACAATTGTTTTTACTGGGTATAGTAAAGGGTTTTACACTGGATGAAACTAAGTTGATATTGTATATGATAACAGCAGCGAGATTATTGATAGGTAAATACTGGAAAAATGATGCTTTGCCCACTATTGAAGAATGGACTTTGAAGATGGCCAGTTTTGCAGAGATGGTGAAGATTTCAGCATATTTAAAAGATCGCTCACAAGAGACTTATGAATGGGAATGGAAAAATGGATAGATTATGTGCAGAACAAATATCAAACTAGAAAGTATCAAATAGCTTTTCATTGAAAGTTTATATAAAAATAGAAATGTATGAATTTTGTGAAGATGAAAAATTAGAAGGGGGTTTGAGGGGTTCAGGTTTTATAAAAAGGGGATTTTGATGGGATTATATTCTGTGGAAGTCAGGGGGGAGGGTTAGGGTGGGGAGTATGGGGTGGGTTGGGGAGAAAATGGGGGAAAAATGTAATTGTAAAACTTTTGCAATAAAAAAAAACATCCTTCGATGAAGCACTCAAAACTTCTCGATGCAGATCTTTTCATATTGAAAACTGGATGAGCTTCAAAAAGAACGGCTCCTACTGTTAATGGGATCAGGAAATTACCCTTTCCTCATTCAGAAGAAAAGAAGAAATCCCTTGTAAAGTTGCGTTATTATGCATTAGACTATTGCTCCATCTAGCTTAATAAAGTCTGCATTGGTACCGGGGGGAGGAGTTCTCCCTGGAAATGCCAAAAATATGCAGATCATGTGTTCTGTGCGTGAGACACAGATCTTCTTTTTAAGATATTTTCTTAAAATGCTGCATTAGGTCGAAGTGTTGAATATTCAATTCAAAAGAGCTGAGAGAGCGATTCATTTCTGGTGGAAACAGGAAACAGGGATAACATTCTTTTCTTTGTGACAAAGGAGACATAAGGATTACTAATAAGAGGATTATCACAGCTCCAGTAATGTTGAAAAGCATGGCTGATGAAAAGGAGGTATTTTGTATCTTGAAACGATGGGCCCATGTGATGCCAACATATCTTAAGATGGAAATCTGTTGATTAAGGGTTTTATGAGGGGGAAAAAATCAAAATCTGACAAGGGATTAATATCTGTCTGTCTCTCTGTCTATCATCTATCTATCTATCTATCTATCTATCTATCTATCTATCTATTTTTTTAATCACACCTTCATTTTTATAAATAACTCAAGGCAGTCAATGCACATAATACTCCTTCCTCCTCCGACTTTCCCCACAACAACTCTGTGAGGTGGCCTGAGAGAGAGTGACTGGCTCAAAGCCACCTACTAGCTTCCATGCCTAAGGCAGGACTAGAACTCACAGTCTCTTGATTTCTACTTTGATGCCTTAACCACTAGAGCAAACTGGCTCACCCTGCCTGCCTGCCTGCCTGCCTGCCTATCTATCTATCTATCTATCTATCTATCTATCTATCTATCTATCTATTATCTTTCTATCTATCTGGGGTGAGTTCCACTTACCTTCACTACCGGTTTGCATTTGGAGCGTGCAGATGTGCACGGCAATTCTGCACATGCGCAGAGCATCCATGATGATGTCCAGGCAGGTGGGCGGAGCCTCCCGCCACCATTACCGGTTCACAAGATCTGGAAGGACCGGTTAACCCACCACTGCTATCTATCTATCTATCTATCTATCTATCTATCTATCTATCTATCTATCTATCTATCTATCTATCTATCTATCTATCTATCTATCTATCTATATATCTATATTCCTCTCATCATCTATCATCTATCTATCTATCTCTCATCTATCTATCTATCTCCTATCTATCCATCTATCCTAGCTATCTATCTATCTATCTATCTATCTATCTATCATCTATCTATTCTATCTATCTATCTATCTATCTATCTATCTATCTATCTATCTATCACCCAGTGTTTTGATTGCCTTGTTTCAGAAACAATTTATTCCATAGCAATAAATAAATGTTGTAGTAACCATGATTCCTACACTTGTGACATTTTACAGTTTTTTGACCATCCTGCAAAAATTCTGAGACTTTCTGGGATTTGTAACTTAATGAGGATTTCACTATCTGGATCCATCTCTAGTAAAATATCCTTATCGGGTATTCCCTGAAAAAAAAAAGATTGGATTATGAATCTTGTTTACTACGATATGAATGTTGATAAGATCCCTCTGACAGGTCCTTGGTGCTCTCTGAGCTTGGTTGTTTTCTTGCAGAGGTTTCATTACCCAAACTAGGTAACATCATCAGTGTTGGTAAGGAATGAGGTTTATATTCTAGTGGCAGTTTATATTCTAGGCACCAGAACAGAAACTGAGAGCAAGAAAACAACCAAGCTCAGAGAGAATCGAGGATGCCACAGTTTAACCCTGAGCTCCAAATATTCCCCTTTATAAGAATCTCTGTTTTGGAATGCTTATGAAATGCCAATTCTGCTTTGCCTTAGAATCAAATGCCACAATCAAATTTTGACGTTTTTTCTGAAACCATGGATCATATTGTCTTGTTTCAGGATTGGTTTTCATTATGTTCCCACAAAGGGAATTGTAAAGATGTGAGAACTTTCAGAGATGGCAAAATTGACCTGTTTGATTAAGGACAAAACAATAAGTTGTTTTTTTTTAATGTATAAAAGATTGAAACCCTTTTATAGACTTTGGGCTGAAAATGAACATGAAATTGAATTTCTGAGTTTACTGATTTAAAGGGGTTGAACATGAAAAGGAAGGACCTATATAATGCAGTTCTAAAAGGAGAGAAATGATAAGTTTGTTTGTAACTTCTGTGCAGATGATGAGATGCTACTTCTTTGACTTTCTCTCTTCTTTCTATGTTTCTAGCACTTTTTCTACTTTTCTTTTGTACATTTGTTCTTGTTCATCTTTTAGAGATGCAAAAAACTTTCCATCTTTTTTTAAATGTTGATTTCTATTCAGTTCTACAGAGGAATTATTGAGTCTGTCATCTGCACCTCCATAACTGTCTGGTTTGGCTCTGCCACCAAACCAAACAAACAGATTTCAATGGATAATTAGATACTGCATAAAAAATAATTGCTACCAACCTGCCTTCCATCTGTATACTGCACAAGTCAAAAAGAGGGCTCTGAAAATATTTACAGACCCCTCACATCCTGGACATAAATTGTTTCAACTTCTATCCTCAAAAAGATGCCATAGGGCACTGCACACCAAAACAACTAGACACAAGGACAGTTTTTTCCCTGAATGCCATCACTCTGCTAAACAACTAATTCCCACAACACTGTCAAATAATTTACTAAGACTGTCTTACTATTCTTCTTTTCTTCCTTACCAGTATCTATCTCTTCCCACTTATTACTTATAACCATGTTGCTTGTATCTTTCAATTTATATTGTTTTTATTTGTTACCTAGTACAATTTGACAACTTATTAGTAACCTTGACTATCACTAAGTGTTGTATCTTTTTATTCTCCATGAATGTATTTTATTCTCCTTATGTACACTGAGAGCAAAGACAAATTCCTTGTGTGTCCAATCACACTTGGCCAATAAAGAATTCTATTCTATTCTATTCTGTTCTGTTCTGTTCTGTTCTGTTCTGTTCTGTTCTATTCTATTCTATTCTATTCTATTCTATTCTATTCTATTCTATTCTATTCTATTTTATCCTATCCTATCCTATCCTATCCTGTCCTACCCTACCCTACCCTACCTTATTCTATTCTACTCTATACTCTACTCTACCCTACCCTACCCTACCCTATCCTATCCTATCCTATCCTATCCTATCCTATCCTATCCTATCCTATCCTATCCTATTCCAGAATAGATCAAGCCAAAGAATAGTGTTTGCTAAGCCAAAATCTTAATTTGATTAAAAAGTTGTTTAATTTACATCACATAGTTTAAAAGTATCTAATTCTAGAAAACAATTTCAATTAGAGCATATCCCTACCTCCCATGTTTATTTGGCTTTGAAAGAAAGGCATCTAATAAAAGGGAATGATTTCTCTTTCTGCTACATGTAAATTGCTATTCGGTGTCAACTTTAATAAGGGGTATAAGATTTCACTTATTGCTTTTGACAGCCACATGCAGCTATCGACTTCAGATTGTGCACTTCTGATTTAGAAATTGGGTTATTAATGTTTATTTTGGTTTATTTTGCTCAAATAAGTTCATTTGTATTTTCTGGCATTTTGAATCTGTTATAGCAATCAGTTTTGCTAAGGGTGTTATGGACCTTGGTGTTTAAAAAAAATGTTTTTTTATGAAGAACCTTGGAGGGATTTATTTATTTATTTTGCAATGAGAAATTTTTTTTTTAAGTTTTAACTTTTTATTCTTTTTTTTTTAAATGTGTTTTTATGTTTATGTTTTTGATTAGGCAGTTTTCCTTCTTTTTAATCCCCATTATTTCTGGCCAAAAGCAAGTTGGATGGATAGAAAACGTGAAACGGGATTGTGATTATACATTTTTAGACTGTGTTTCCAGGATATGAGCACGCTTCCTTTTCTTTCTCTGACATTACAAAGCAGATTAGCAACTGAAGTGCTTCTTTGGTTCTCAGGATTTGGAGCATGAAATCCAGATTCCTTTGAATCACAATCACAATCCCTCTCTGAGCCTTTCGACTTTTCGTTAGAACATTGAAACCAAGATGGTTTATTCACTGATCAGAAGTTAAAGGCCTAGACTTCAGGAAATCCACATTTGATAAAATAAGTTTCATGTAGCCTTTTACCTTTTCAATATGCAGGCTGGGTGACCAACATCACTGTTGAGCTGTGGTGAACTTCCATATTTACACAGGATGAAGGTAGCAGGGGCAGAAATCCTCTCAAATAATAATCTAGGAATCGCGGGATTTTGTTTTAGGATTGCCAGGTCTGCTTCCAAAAAATAGCGGACAAGCAGGGTGTGTGTGTGTGTGTGTTAAGTAGTAAAAAAATAAAAAAATAATTTTACAATTAAATTATATATTTTCTTACAAACATTTTAACACGTATTAAAATAATCACTTCAAAACTTTACTTAAAATTCAGAACATCAAATATATTATAATAATATGTAAAATATTAAATTACATTTTACTTTGCTGTCGTGTGTATTTTTTATTTGACTGCGCAGCTTTGATCAATTCTTTGTGTTTAAGGAATAATTCTTTAATTTCAGTACAACATTGAGAAATATTAAAAAATATACAATCATAAAGCTTTTGAATAAAAAAAATGTCCACTATTTTGTGAAAAAAAATAGTGAACATAATGTGAAAAAAGCGGACTGTCCGCTCAAATAGTGGACACCTGGCAACCTTATTTTGTTTCATTGTAGAAGAAACTCTTGATTAGAAAAAAAAAATAGGTAGGAGGTAGAAATGACTGTTGACATCATTGCTGGGAATAGGAGATGTTTTTGAAGATCATCCAGAGGACAGGAAATGCAATATGGTAGCTGCACTTCTTAGGCCCTGCAAGATGACAATGTTAAATTGACAGAAGCCAGAGTATGTATGTATGTATGTATGTATGTATGTATGTATGTATGTATGTATTTATGTATGTATGTATGTATTTATTTATTTATTTATTTATTTATTTATTTATTTATTTATTTACCAAAAATTTATATGCCTCCCTTCTCCCTAAGGACTCAGGGCGACGAACACAAGTGAAAAACATACAATAATAAAACGTAAGGTGATTAAAACCCAGATTAAAACAACAACAATCAAAATAATAAAACCCAAAGATCAGGGTCAACCCATTCGTTGGAATAGCCAAGTCTTTAAGTCCCAACGGAAGGAGCGGAGATCAGGCGCCGTCCGAAGCTCGGTGGGTAACTCGTTCCAGAGGACAGGGGCGCCTACAGAGAACGCTCTACCCTTGGATGTCGCCAGCCAACATTGTCTGGCCGACGGTACCCTGAGGAGGGCAGCCCTGTGAGAGCGGACAGGATGGTGGGAGGCGGGTAGGAGATGGTCCTGCAAATACCCCGGACCTAAGCCATGTATACCCGCCCTGCTAAAATTAAACCATTCCAGATGGGTAGATATGACCAGAGTAGCCAAGCCTAATGACATGAAGAGTTTTCAGGGTGATAATCACTACCTTGAATTGCACTTGAAAGCAAACTGACAACCAGTGCAACTTGAGAAGCAGTAGGGCCACATACACAAAAGGGGGTGCCCTCCCCCCACACCTCACCGTATTCTGGACCAGTTACAGCTTTCAGATGGTCTTCAGCGGAAACTTCATGTTGTCTGATTAACTGGTCCTCCCGTTGCCCGAAATTCAGGAGCTTTTAAGAGTGACCCTAGTATTAGCAGAGTGGTGTCTATAAGATTCCTGCAACCTGAATATAACTGCAGCCAGATAAGGTCTTTAGAGTAAAATTCTAAGCTGCATTTGTAGAATGAACAAGAAGGATCTCCTATGCAATTAAATTACTTTACTAGTTTTTAAAACAAACGAAGGTCTGTGGGTGTGGGTGTGGGTGTGTGCATGCAGGTTTGTGAAATTTGTACAATATTGATATCTTTCCTATCTGTCTGTCTGTCTGTGTGTGTCTATTGATCTATCTATCTATCTATCTATCTATCTATCTATCTATCTATCTATCTATTAACTATCTTTCTATGAACTTTCTGAAAAATTATAAAGTCCAGAATTTTATATATAAGATGTTAAACTTATGGCTTAGGACCTGGTTATCTACGGGACCACCTGCTACCACCAATAGCCTCCCACCGGCCAGTACGCTCCCATAGAGAGGGGCTCCTCCGGGTGCCGTCGGCCAAAAAATGTCAACTGGCGGCCCCCAGCGGGAGAGCCTTCGCTGTGGAGGCACCTACGATCTGGAACGAGCTCCCCCCGGAGATACGGAGGATCCCGGATCTGCGCACCTTCCGTCGTGCGCTTAAGACTTTTTTATTTCATCAAGCTGGCCTGGCCTAAATCTTCTCCCCTTTTTAAATGTAAATTTTAATTTGTTTTTAAATTATGGGGTATTTTAAATTTGTCTCAGCCAAATTATTTAATTCGTTTTTATTCTATTTTAAACGTTTGTATTTATGTGTTTTATATTGTGGCTGTTCACCGCCCTGAGTCCTTCGGGAGTAGGGCGGTAGAGAAATTTAATAAAATAAATAAATAAAATAAATAAATGACTCAAAGATTGAACTCAGTATAAAATTGCTTCTTATCTCTTTTATAAAAGTCAGTTCTTTCTTTTTCTGCAGTAGATACCAATTTCATCTAACATTGGGCTTTGTGACTCATTTAAGTCATATCATCATCATCATCATCCTCATCATCGTCACCATCATCACCATCATCTATACTGACATTCAGTTTCCTGTGCCACAAAAAGACGGTGCTTTGATCAAACTTTGTTTGTTTTACTTTAGTCATAATGCTGGATTCAGATGTTAAATCTTTCCTAATCCAAATTGGCTTCTTCTGTGCAAAGTTGCTGAATTTAGTGCTTGTTTATCCGTTGCCTTCCAAAGAGAACGCTGCAAGCTGTCACATTTAGTAAGAGCACCATCTCTCTTCCATTATTAAAATTACTTCTATAATGGAAGTTTGATTTTTGTTTCCTAAGGCAAAACACAGGTTAATGATAATCATTAAAAAGAGAGAGAGAGATTTGCTCATTATTCATTAAGCACTTAAAAAAAAAAAAACTACTTTCTTGGCTGTTGAAATATATTGCGTGGGAGAGTTGCTGATTTGAAGGAAAATAGATTTGTCTCCCTTTTCACGTGTTTTTGCCGTGCTTTACAATGAAGACATACAAGACCGACTGTTTTTCAGAGCTGTGCCAGGCTATGTCAAAGGGTCCTGGTATCTGATGCTCGAGATGATGGGGGCAGAGTTTGAGAGGGTTATATCATTATAAAGCTCCTATAATGGAGGCAGTAATGACTCATAAGCTCATTGCCTCAAGCAGAAGTCAGCAAAAAGCTGAACTGAAATGAATGCTCTGCTGAAACTCAGCAAATGCAACCCTTAGAAATGTTTTCTCTCTCTCTTCAGAGCATGCTAACAAAGCTAGAAAGAGCTGGTTATATTAAGGCTGTATTGCTGTAAGTAACTGGAGCCTGAGTTATAATAGCCCTTGGATTTTATTGGATCATAAAAAGGAAACATGAGATGTACATTCCAAGCTACCATATTTTTCGGACTATAAGATGCACCGGTGTATAAGACGCACCAAGATTTCGAAGAGGTAAAAAAGGGGGAAAAACTTTTTGCCCTCCCCAGTGCCCAGGAGCACTCTGTATCAGGGGTGGGTTCTAAATTTTTTACTACCGGTTCTGTGGGCGTGGCTTATTTTGTGGGTGTGGTTTGATGGTCATGTGACAGTTCTTTAGGATTTAGCAGAGGTACTGGTCTACCAGGCTTTTAACTGCTTGCACAGCCATTCCGGTCTACCCATTTGTTTTTGGAGCGTTCCGGTCTACCTATTTGTTTTTGGAGCGCACTGGTCTACCACCACACTGCATTTTACCGCTGATCAGCTGTAGGGCAACCCTTTGAAGCGCCGTGGCAAGAGTTTAAACAGTTTTTTTTCCTTCTAGCTGATCAGCTGGGACTCAGGAGGCAGTGAATAGATTGGGGGCAGGGGCAGGCAGAGGTGATATTTACCGGTTCTCCGAACTACTCAAAATTTCCACTACCGGTTCGCAAGAACCGGGGAGAACCACTGCTCTGCAGGCCTCCCAAACCCTCTGCGGACCCCATTTTTGCAAAAAAATGGGCCCGTTTTTCTCAAAAACGGGACACATAGGGCAGGGCTTTGGGAGGCCAAAAATGGCTTTATTTGGTTTATAAGATGCACCAGTATTTTCACCCTTTTTTAGGGGAGGGGGGAAGGGTGTCTTATACTCTGAAAAGTACGGTAAGTGTCTCTGGAAATTCTCAGTCATTCAGGTCATGTTTGTCCCAAAGGTGCTTTTTCAAAAGGCAACTGGACTTTCTTGGGGGTTTTTTTCACTTCTCATCCAAGAAGCTTCTTCCGTTCTGACTGAATGGTGGCAGATGGAAGGATTTATATTCCTTGCGGCGATCTGGTTGTTAGCACTCTCTCTGAGAGTCGTTGAGACCATTTGGAAGTTTATCTGTGCCCTCAGGGTCAACTGAATAGAGCAACCTTCTTGGAAGTGTCCCAAAGGTGCTTTTTTCAAGAGGCAACTGGACTTTCTGGGTTTTCTTGAAGATGTTTTGCTTCTCATCCATAAAAAAAAAAAGAAGAAGAATGCAAATGACCAGCTGTCTGCAAGGAGTATAAATCAGTGGTGAAATCCAATTATTTTTATTACTGGTTCTGTGGGTGTGGCTTGGTGGGCATGGCAGGGGAAGGATACTATAAAATCCCCATTCCCTCCTCACTCCTAGGGGAAGGATATTGCAAAATCTCCATTTCCACCCCACACTGAGGCCAGCCAGAGGGTGGTATATGCCGGTTCTCCAAACTACTCAAAATTTCCACTACCAGTTCTCCAATCTACTCAAAATTTCCACTACCAGTTCTTCAGAACCTGTCAGAACCTGCTGGATTTCACCCCTGGTATAAATCCTTCCATTCCCCACCATCCAGTCAGAGCTGTAGAAGCTTCTTGGATGAGAAGCAAAATGTCTTCAAAGAAAAAACAAGAAAGTCCAGTTGCCTCTTGAAAAAAGCACCTTTGGGACAACCATGACCTGGATGACTGAGAATCTCTATAATACACTTGTTGGAACTGCTAAAAACAGTTTTACAACACAGTCCTTTCAGCAGTTCCAAGAAGATTCTACACCCATTGGCACTATAAAATAGAGTTTCCCATCTCCCCTGCCAATGATAAAATGAATTCTCCAACCCTCACAAGCCCTTCTGATCAGTCTCCTTTTAATATTTCTTTCTTTCACTTCATGAATGGGCTAATTAAATGGGAGAGAGTAGTTCAAAACAGCTTTACTATAAATACCGGTTATATAGACCTACTCAGCCAACTCCTGCACTCTTTCTTTGTGATTTTATGAGAGTGAACTTATATCCACCAGTATGATTGGCATCTAGTTATTGCAGATTCGTGTCTGTTCATCCGTGCTTTTCGCTGCTAAAATCCTGTCAGCAAATAACTATGGTCGTGACTTACAACAGTAAACAACCAATAAATCAGAATAGAGTTGGAAGGGACCTTGAAGGTCTTCTCGTCCAGCCCCATGCTCAAGCAGGAGATCCTATACCATTTCAGACAACTGACTGCCCTGTCTCTCTTAAAAACCTCCAGTGATGAAGCACCCACAACTTCTGAAGGCAAGCCATTCCAGTGGTTAATGGTTGTCTCTGTTAGGAAGTTTCTCTTTAATTCCAGGATCGGTGGATTTTCTCTAGATACAGATACAGATTAAGAGAGTTGGAAGGGACCTTGTAGGCAGGGGTGAAATCCAGCAGGTTCTGACAGGTTCTGGAGAACCGGTAGCGGAAATTTTGAGCAGTTCGGAGAACCGGCAAATACTACCTCTGACTGGCCCAAGAGTGGGGTGGAAATGGAGATTTTGCAATATCCTTCCCCTGCCACACCCACCAAGCCAAACCACGCCCACCAAGCCACACCCACAGAACCGGTAGTAAAAAAAATTGGATTTCACCACTGCTGGTAGGTCGTCTAGTCCAACCCTCCCCCATTGCCTAAGCAGGAAGCCCTACACTATTTCTAACAGATGGTCTGACAGCCTCTTCTTGAAAGCCTCCAGTGATGAAGCTCCCACAGCTTCTGAAGGCAACTTCTGTTCCCTTGGTTGATTGTTTATTGAGTTCATTGAGTTGAAAGTTCATTGAGTTGAAATGACCTTCAAATTGATGGAAGGAAGGAGAAACAGTGGAGTTCTGGTAAATGGGTTTTGGAAAGCAAGTCAGACCTTGGAAACTTTTGAGTTTAAATCAAATGAATGTATTTGAATACAAGTAGTCCTTGACTTACAGCAGTTCCTTTAGTTACAACTGTGTGATTTGATGACGTATTTCCGTATTTCACCCTTACAACCATTGCAGCATCTCCCTGGTCACATGATCAAAATTCAGATGACTCATATTTATGATGGGTTGTAGTGTCCCTGGGTCATATGATCACCTTTTGTGACCGTCTGCCAATCAAAGTCAATGGGGAAGCCAGTTTCACTTAACAAATGTGTTCCTAATTTAACAACTCCAGTGATTCCCTTAACAACCATTGCAAGAAAGGTTGTAAAATGGGGCAAAATTCACTTGACAGCTATCTCTCTTAGCAACAGAAATTTTGGGATTATTTGTGGCTGTAAATCAAGGACTACTATAAATGCAACCCATTAGAAAAGTGCTTTTTTTTTTCAGGAGGCAACTGGACTTTCTTGTTTTTCTTTGAAGACGGTTCGCTTCTCCTCCAAGAAGCTGCTTCAGCTCTGACTGGATGGTGGGGAATAGAAGGATGTATACTCCTTACCGACAGCTGGTCATTTGCATTCTTTTAGCAGGTCGTTAAGGTCACCTGGAGGTTTATCTGTGTCATCAGGGTCACTTGAGTGGTACAAATGGGTGTGGAGCCTTCTTGGAAATGCTGAAAAGATTGTGTTGTAGACTGGAGAGAGATAATGTCTTATCCCTCCCCCCTCTGTTGAGAAAGGGTTGTTCAATTTTGACATAGATGTCAGATTATTCATGAACTGGCAGAGACATGGTAACAAGGTCAGCCAATGAATAGGCATAGCAACTAAGTCAGTCAATTGGGAGCTGAGACAAACTGGAGCCAGGGCGTGTCTTAGTCTGCAGCTTTTGAGTCTGTGCAGAGAATTGAAACTGAAACTAAGCTGTCTGTGCATGCTGTCTGCTCTGCTGAAATGAAACTAACTGTTCTCTCCTCCTGCCTGTGTTCTGTCTGTAACTTCTACCATATTGAAAGAATCAACTATTGGTATTGTAAATACTTCACCTGTTATTATGTATATAAAGAAGTTAATGAATCCAGCTGAATCAGTTATCTATGTGTGCTTCTGGATTTGATTTTTGCAAGAAACTCTGATAATAGATTGCCTCTTTGACCCCTCTTTCAAACCAGTGATCCTTTCTGTCCAAAATATGGACTTTGTTTGGCAAAAATGTTTAAAGACATATTGGATAAATGTTGGAAGTGTAATCAAGCATCTGGCACATATTATCATATGTGGTGGACATGCCCAAAAGCAAGAAAATATTGGACGAAAATACACACATGGCTGGAGAAAATGATAAAACAACATATAGACTTGAAACCAGAAATATTTTTGTTGGGCATTCTACCAGAAAAATATGATTAAAAGACTGCATATTTGATCCTGACTGCAACTAGAATTGTATTTGCACAACAATGGAAAAATCCCATCTGAGGGGAATGTAATTTTAAAAATATTGGATTGCGCAGAAATGGATAGATTAACACTTGCTATTAAGGATAAAGAAGAAACTGAATATCTTTTGATATGGGACATATTCTATCAATTGTTAGATAACAGAAATAGAAGTTAGAAAGGAGGAGATATAAATGGAGGAAATGGTATAGAGGAGAGTTGTTAAAGAAAATGATGTTAAATGTTAGGTATTAATGTTAATATATTATTATGTTATTATATTATTAATATGCTGGTGATGACTTATCACAACAAAAATGTATAAATATGACTATTTAAATATAATTGTACCCAGAATACACACTGCTTGATGAAAATTGGATGTTATATAAATAAAACAAATAAGACATGAAAAAAAAAATATCGATTTCATTGTCTTCAAAAGAGTGGCCTGTGTCTTTAAAAAAAATAAAAATAAAAAAGCACCTTTGTGACAACCATGACCTGGAAGCTGCATAGCAAAAGTTCACAATTTACACAATTTAACAACCAAGCAGAAAAGTTCATTATTGTCACGTGTCATTAAAAATTTAGATTTAATAGATGTCCGTATCCTATTTCTTATTGCTTCTAGAAAACAGTATGTTGGTTCTGGTTGTGGAAACATTTATAATAAGATCGTAAATTTAGAGGAGAGCTTGGAAAGCTCATTCAAGGTTTTCTCCTTAACCTGTTTCAAGGGAGGGCAAGTATACTCGAGGAATAATAATAATCCTATTTTTAATTATATTATTTAAAGCAAGCAGAGATATGCACTTCCGCTATATATGGCTTTCAGATTCAACCACACACACACATATACAACGTGCCACTTCACACATTGCACAGAGATGAATCTACTGGGTCTCCAAAAATTCCGGAAGGTGCAACTAATCACAGACTCTTGATTTGTGTCTTTGATCAATAAAGGATTTAACAGAATAACAGAATTGGAAGGGTCCGTGAAGATTTTCTATTCCTACTTTCTGCTCAAGCAGGAGACCCGATACCATTCCAGACAAGTGGTTTTCCAGTCCTGTCTTGAAAACCTCCAGTGTTAGAGCACCCACAATTTCTGAAGGCAAGTGGTTCCGATGGTTGATTGTCCTCGCTGTTAGGAAATTTCTCCTTAGTTCTAGGTTGCTTCTCTCCTTGATTAGTTTTCATCCATCCAGTGTTTCCTTCTCCTGCCTTCTGGTGCTTAAGATCAATTTATAACTTTTTTGAAATACATTTTTCTCGAATTTTGTTGTTGTTGTTATTCTGTCTCTCGCTGTTAAAATACACCTACCGTTACAATTACAGATTACCATTACCATTACAATTACTTTGTCAGTGGGCGAATGTACAAAATCAGCAGGGGATCAAATACTTTTTAGACAGACACCTATGAGGCAGACCAGTAGTGGATTCCACTTACCTTCGCTACCAGTTCAGAACTGTGAGCATGAGCAGAGCGTCCGTGATAAAGTCCGGGTGGGTGGGCGGAGCCTCCCGCCACCACCACTACCAGTTCGCCTGAATTGGAGCAAACCAGTAGAAAACCACCACTAAAACAGACAGAATAGAGTAGGGTAGGGTAGGGTAGGGTAGGGTAGGGAAGGGTAGAGCAGAGCAGAGCAGAGCAGAGTAGAGTAGAGTAGAGTAGAGTAGAGTAGGGAGGGCAGGATGGGGCAGGTTAGGGTAGGGTGAATGTGATGGGGTGGGGTGGGGTGGGGTGGGGTGGGATGGGATGGGATGGGACGGGACGGGAGGGGATGGGACTGGTTGGGACGGGTTGGGACGGGTTGGGATGGGTCGGGTCAGGTCGGGTTGGGTTGGGTCGGGACAGGACAGACAGGACAGGACAGGACAGGACAGGACAGGACAGGACAGGACAGGACAGGACAGGACAGGACAGGAAAAAAGGTATCCAAGGTGTTTGTAAATTTCAACCATCCTTCATGTTGACACTACTGAAATCAAGCTGACAGCCCTTAGTCTTCATTTCAGCAATGCACAGAGGCTTGTCATTCATGTTTCACTTGTTAGAAAAGGGAGATCAGGCATTTTGGGGACAAAGATTCTGTAAAAAAAGGGGGGGGAATCACACAATTGTTGAGTTCGCTCAAGGGAATGTGAGTTAAACAATCAACCCTAGATTTACTTAACGCTGCTTACGGTCTCATGCCGTGCTGATCCATATTGTGGATAGAAGCAAAATTAGATGGATGCACAAATTAGTATATGCACTGGAATACAATTATCCTTTGATTTTTACACTTCCCCAAATTTTGCAGTCCAATTCCCTGATTAAAAACTGTGCTCAAAGATGCATACACTATTAAAAAAGTATTTTGCAAAACTGTCAGAATTAGGGGAAATTGCATATCAAACACACACATACACACACACACTAGAAAATATTGCTTGAAAGATGGGAGGGAGAGTCAAGGAGAGAATTTCATGGTGTACACGAAAAGACATCAATTTTTCAGCTGGCTTTTAATGAATACGATGGATGAAGAAATGAACGCAATTAATTTATGCTAATAAAAATAAAATAGAAGACGAAACAGACAGATTGTCCATTCCTGGTCTACCCCAGGGGTCAGCAACCTGCAGCTCTGGAGCCGCATGTGGCTCTTTCACCCCTCTGCTGCGGCTCCCTGTCATTCAAAATATGTGTCACAACTGCCAATGTGTGATACCCGCCGGCACAAGATTTATTGAGCTTTTCAACCCCCGGTAGGCCAACCATGGATAAATCCAAGAAAAGAAAAATTTCAGAAGAAAACAGAATGTTTAATTCAACTACATATGCTAGTTTTGTGGCTGCTCAAGAAATAGTCAGGCACGGGAAGGGTTTTGTGGCTCCCGGTGTTTTTTTTTTCCTGTAGGAAATGGGTCCAAATGGCTCTTTGAGTGTTTAAGGTTGCAGACCCTTGGTCTACCCAAACAGGGGTCAACGAAGTAGCAGATTGCTGGATCAAAACGAATGGAGCAGACTGAGGATGAGTCAGCAGGGTTATTGCCCTTTAAGAAGCTGTCTATATAAAGGAGGCCATTAGAGGGCGTCTCTTTCTCCTCATGTATCTCCTCGTCACATATATCTGCATTGTAGTTCTCCATGTGGGGTTCAAGAAGACTGATTGATTGCCTGCTTAGCACGTGTATGTATATATACCGTATATAACTTGTAGATAAACCACTGTTTGTAAAGACAAAACCTCTGTGTTCTGTATTTTCCTCCTGGGTGGTCTCAAAATTGTAGTCACACTGTAAACACTCTGACAGACCATATCCAAGGGCTCTTCTGCAATTCATTAAAGCAGTGGTTTCTCAATCTTCTTCACCACGGATTTCCTTTAAATACCTTTTGTGCCACGGACCATGGCCACAGATCTCCAAGATTTAACTCAAGATTTAAATCATGGCATTTGTTCAAGCCTTCACAGACCCTTTGTGATGATATCACAGACCCCCCTAGGGACCCCGGGTTGAGAACCACTGCATTAAAAGCATTTGTTTTAAATTGTGCTGTTTTTCCAGTTTCCATTTGAACTTGCAAAAAGATGACTCTAAGAGACACATTCACTTCAAGGAATGGATTTCTTGAAAAAGTAGTGTATGGGGGGCGGGGACATTTGTTTGTTTGTTTGACAAGTTTATACAGAGGTGTCCGGTTATGTACCATATTTTTTGGACTATAAGATGCACCTGACTATAAGACGCACCTAAATTTAGAAGAGGAAAACAACAAAAAGATTTTGGCCTCCACATGCACCATTTTTGCCCCTTTTTTGCCCCTTTTTTCAGGCCTTTCCCAGCCTTTTTTCTGCCCATTTTCAAGGCTTTTTTTTGGCCCATTTTCAAGGCTTTTTTGGCTCGTTTTTGAGGCATTTTTCAGCCCATTTTCAAGGCTTTTTTCAGCTCATTTTGAGGCTTTTTTGGCCCATTTTTGAGGCTTTTTTCGGCCCAGGGTTTTTTCAGCCCACTTTTGAGGCGGGGGGGTGGCTGAAAAAGGCTTCAAAAATGGGCTGAAAAAAGCCTCAAAAATGGACTGAAAAAAGGCCTGGAAAAGGCCTGAAAAAGACCAAAAAATGGCCCAAAATCAGGCCACGCGGAGGCCAAAAAATGGCCAGCGGGTGGGCGGGGCTTCAGCAATATTCGGTCTATAAGATGCACAGACATTTTCACCCCCTTTTGTGAGACAAAAAAGTGCGTCTTATAGTCCGAAAAATATTGTACATAAAATAATTATTTATACATTTATACAGAAGAGGAGATTGACTTATTCTCCAAAGCACCCAAGGGCAGGACAAGAAGTGATGGGTGGAAGATCTTTAAAGAGAGAGAGCCAACCTGGAACTAAGGATAAATTTCCGGACAGTGAGAACAATTGCCAGTGGAACAACTTGCCTCCTGGACGTGTGCGTGCTCCGTTGCTGAAGGTTTTCAAGAATAGACTGGATAACCATTTGACTAGGATACTATAAAGTCTCTTGCTTTGAGCAGTGGGGGAGTGGATTAGATGACTTCCAAGGTCCCTTCCAGTGCTATGACTTTAGGATCTGAGCCTGAAAAAGAAGAGCCTGAAAAAGAACACAACCTCATGAAAGTGAGGTTGTGTCTGTGTGTTCAGCGTGTGTGGCATAAAATTCAAAGATCTAATTTTCAAATCATGCAAAATCCTGCTTCAAAGTATGAGAGTTCGCTTTGTACTAATTTTTCAGCAAATATTTGCCTAAGGCAGAACAAATATCACTCAAAATGTATTAGGACTTGCCGGATGTTTTTCAATTTAAGGTTTCTCTTTTTTTCCCCTTGTAACATTAGGATCGCTCTATAGCTGTGCATCTTTGCTAATAATAACCTCCAAAATAATTTGACTACAAGGGACACAACAGCATGCTTTTCAGTTCTAGCAAAAATCATCAAACAAAGACCCCAGTCCTGAAGAATTTACCTAAAAGAAACTGTACTTGCAATCTTAGTCACTTGCATCTTGTAATGGAATGTAGGAATGACCTTGAGAGATGGGAGGAAAAGATGCTGCCCTGTGGGAGGTTTGTGCCTTCAGATGTGCAAGATTTTGTTAATGTACCCTTAGGAGTAAAATTACCTCATCTTGTCATGTTTTCTAGCTACCCAGGAAGGATAACCTTAATCTTGCAAGTAAGTCTGATAGTACAAATCCCTCACATCTCTCTTATTACCTAAGAAGTAGTTTGATCTTTTAATATTATAATTTTAATATTTTTATATTATTTTAATAATATTTATTAAATATTATATAATATAATAATATTTATTAGTATTATAATATTAAAAATATTTTAATATTTTAATATTATACTAGAGCCGAGGTGGCGCAGTGGTTAGAGTGCAGTACTGCAGTTACTTCAGCTGACTGCTAGTTCAGCAGATCAGCAGATCAAATCTCACCGGCTCAAAGTTGACTCAGCCTTCCATCCTTCCGAGGTGGGTAAAATGAGGACCCAGATTGTTGGGGGCAATATGCTATTTAGTATACTGTCTTTGTTCTAAGCCATCCAGAGCCCACGGAGAGTGGGCGGCATAGAAATATGAATAATCAATCAATCAATCAATCAATCAATCAGCCATCTAGAGTTACCCTGTGGTAAGATGGCCAGCCAATAAATTTAATAAATAAAAACTAAAGAAGATAACAAAATAGAAAAGACCTGTGAATGGAAATAGAACGAGCATGGCAAAAGCAAGCAAAGGTTGTACCTATAGTAATATGGGCTTTGGGTACAATCCAGAAACAACTGGGGCACCCCTTGAACACCGTCGGCATTGACAAATTTGCCATCAGTCAATTTCAAAAGGTGGCTTAATTCAGAACAGCTTAACACCCTGCGACGATATCTGTAACATCATGAAACATCCAGATCTGCCTATCCCAAGTCCTTGGAAAGGATTTGATAGGTGGACAAAAATGTCAAATCGAGTCTGAACATTTGCGCTACTTGGAACATTGTACATCTTAAGAAGGTACTTGGTTGATACCTAGGATGCTGACAGCAACCCGTATCAACCATCAGTGCCAGTCATTAATATTTGTGATACATTTTTAAATGTTCAGTTGACTGAGTTTCATGTTTAATGAATAAAAAGTTATAACAATAATAATAATACCTCTTTTCTGAATGTTTTTCATCTGCCCATTACACAGCTGCAGATTATACCCTCTCTTATCTGACCATTCCCTAGATGGCATCTCTTCTCCATCCTCTGTCTCCCAAGGTCATCCTCACATGCCATTGTACACCTTCATGCCTTTTTTAGCTACTAGAATACCACTGATAAAACCAAATAGGATGTCAAGACAGTGATGTGTGGGTTAAGCAGACAAGGAAAAGATATTCTCACCTTCCCAAAATTCTAGAACCAGAGGCCCCTCAATGAAACTGAATCTTGGAAGAATCAGAAGAGAGAAAAGGTTTACACAATGCACAATACAATCCTTGGAATTCTAAACCAGGGCTTCAAAAAAGGATTGGACCAATTCATGGAAATTGTGACCTTAATGAGAGTTGGACTTCCTCTGAAGGCCATCTGCAGGGAGATTAGTGGGCTTCCTGATGCTGTTGGTTGATCACTGTCATAACAGACAGCTGGATCAGATGGACCAGGAGTTTTGTCCAACAGGTCCCTGCTTATATTCTTATGTTCTTATGATAACAAGACTCTGACTTGAAACTTTACTGAACTTTCCATGTTGCATTACCATAACTTTGGGTCTTTATGTCTTTGGCTTCCATTCCATTTCTGGGTCACCAAATAGTGCAGTCCCAGTTCATTTTCTGCTATGGCTCTGTTCTCTGTTTTTGTCACAATAAGCAAGAAGAACTAAAAATCTTTATTGCAGTCCATGACCAGTACATAATAAAACTCAATAATGTAAATAATGTGTATTCGGGTAAGTAATCATAAAATTAACTGGCCATATCAATCAGTTAATGGCATGTTTTGCATACGACATCTCAATTTTAGCTGCGCTTAGGCCAGGGGTCTGCAAGCTTAAACATTCAAAGAGCCACTTGGACCCATTTCCCACAGAAAAGAAAACACCGGGAGCCACAAAACCCTTCCCGTGCCTGACTATTTCTTGAGCGGCCACAAAACTAGCATATGTAGTTGAATTAAATGTTCTGTTTTCTTCTGAAACTTTTCTTGGATTTATCCATGGCTGGCCTATCAGGGGTTGAAAAGCTCAATAAATCGTGTGCTGGTGGGTGTTGTACATTGGTGGTTATGATACATATTTTGAGTGACAGGGAGCTGCAGCAGAGGGGTGGAAGAGCCACATGCGGCTCCAGAGCTGCTGGTCAGGTTGCTGACCCCTGGCTTAGGGCAACAGAATCACATGTGCTTGAAAGTATCGTAAATAGAGCAGGTCTGAATGACTGGGAAATTTATATAAATGTAGGGTTATCGACAGCATACAGCAGACAATGTAATAAAATAGGATTCCTAGTTTCAATAGCTCCTTCATAGCATGGGAAAACCTTAACCCAAATGAATGCTCTTTTATCTCCCTGATAAGAGTGCTGTAGGACCTCAAATTGAGCTTGTGACCATAAGCAAATATTCAGGAATTTATTCAATCTCCGAGATGGCTTTTACGAGAGCCTTCCTAATTAGCACCAATAATTGGTACAAACGTGGCAGAAGCCTAAAGGGCACCATTATTTAAGGACTGTATATTTGAGATAAGGAAAGCTCTTTTATTACGAACATTAAAAAAAAAACTAAGAAGTACATTGCAAACTGCAGAAGCCATAAGGGGAGATGAGAGGTGGACCCAAAAGTAGGAGATTTCCAGAGGTGAAATCCAGCAGGTTCGGACAGGTTCTGGAGAACCAGTAGTGGAAATTTTGAGCAGTTTGGAGAACCAGCAAATACCACCTCTGGCTGGCCCCAGAGTGGGGTGGGAATGGAGATTTTGCAATATCCTTCCCCTGGAGTGGGGTGGGAATGGAGATTTTGCAGTATCCTTCCCCTGCCATGCCCACCAAGCCACGCCCACAGAACCAGTAGTAAAAAAAATTTGGATTTCACCACTGGAGATATCACAATCATATTAATTTAATAGCCCCATCCAGCTTATTTGTAGGAATGTACCATTGGTAAGGATGTCTATGGAGATACCCAACCATCCAGGTCATGGTTGTCCCAAAAGTGTTTTTTTCCAAAAGGCAACTAGGCTTTCTTGGTTTTTTGGGGGAGTGGGATGAGAAGCAAAACGCTTTCCAAGAAAGAAACCCCCCCCCCCAAAAAAGTCCAGTTGCTTTTTGGGAAAAGCACCTTTGGCACATCAATAAAGATGAAAATTAATCAATACACTAAGTATGTATTTGACCACAGACCTATCTAAATTTGTATTTCTTAAATCGATATATGGAGTGTGATGGATGGATGGATGGATGGATGGATGGATGGATGGATGGGTGGATGGATGGATGAATGGATGGATGGGTGGGTGGATGGGTGGATGGGTGGGTGGGTGGATGGATGGATGGATGGATGGATGGATGGATGGATGGATGGATGATTGGATACTTCGCCGCTCTTATCGCCACTAGGTAGGTCTTAATATAAGATCTCACCTGTGTTCGGTCAGATTCAGATCGGCTTGTCCTCCAATCACTCTCCAGGCGTCTTTTCCGACGCTTCATCTCTCTCAGCTCCTCGGAAAACCAAGGAGCTAGACGAGATCGGCATCGGGTCAGAGGCCGCAAAGGCACGACGCGGTCCAAGGCCCCAGTAGCCGCCCTGTCCCAGGCGACCACCAGGTCCTCAGTCGAGTCGTGAGCCAGAGTCTCAGGAAATGGCCCAAGCTCCATCAGGAACCTTTCGGGGTCCATCAGGCGCCTGGGACGGAACCATTTGGCTGGTTCCGTCTCCCTGCGGTGGGTGAAGTGACTTGAAAGTCCATGTGAAGGAGAGAATGATCAGACCATGACAAGGGCTTGATGTCTATATCCCCTATTCTTAGATCATTCAGCCACTGATCAGAGACAAAAATCAAGTCCAGAGTGTGATTCCTCAAGTGGGTGGGGCCTTGAACTACCTGGGTCAGGCCCATGGCCGTCATGGAAGCCATGAACTCCCGAGCCGTCTCCGACATCTCACCAGCAGATGGCAGGTTAAAATCCCCATAACAATAAGTCTGGGGGTTTCCACCGCCACCCCGGCTATAATGTCGAGCAGCTCAGGCAGGACCGCTGTTACGTGGCAGGGAGCCAGGTACGCAATCAGTAGGCCCATCTGAATCCCCTGACCCCACTTCACAAGGAGGGACTCACATCCGCTATCTGAGGAACAGTGGCCTCCCTCGGGCAAAGACTTTCTCTAATGATTGCTGCCACTCCCCCACCCCTTCCCTGAGCCCTTGGCTGATGGAATGCACGGAAACCTGGCGGGCACATTTCCACAAGGGGAACTCCTCCCTCCTGGCCTAACCAGGTCTCCGTAATCCCTGCCAGGTCAGCACCCCCCTCTGAAATAAGATCATGAATGAGGGGGGCTTTATTTACCACTGACCTGGCATTACATAACATCAGGCGTAGACCCAGGGTCTGAGACTCTGAACAACCCAGGAAACGAGCAGTGCTTTGGGGGTCGGAGTGGGCAATCGCTCGTAAACATCGAGTGTGCACTCCGGAAACATAATATGGCCCCCTGCAGCCGTCATATCTGCCCCTCCCACTTACTATACTAATGCCCATCGCTTCATCCCCCTGCATCCTTGTCAGATTTCTGTCCCCATCCTCCCCACCATGATTATCAGACCCATTACCCCTTCAGTGGATTTATGGATCCCCCAGATCCATTCCCACAATCCCTCCCAGAACCCCTTAAAATAGAACTTAAAGATTTATCTAAAAAAACCCAAAGCCGTCGGTTTTTTGCAAACCACCTCTCAGGGTTCCAAAACCCGTCCTCAAGGGCGGCCCTTGATAACTGAGAGGGCCAGACATGCGAGAGGGGGAATCTGAGAGTGGGACTGCCTCTGAAGGCCATCTGCAGGGAGATTAGTGGGCTTCCTGATGCTGTTGGTTGATCGCTGTCATAACAGACAGCTGGATCAGATGGACCAGGAGTTTGGTCCAACAGGTCCCTGCTTATATTTTATGTTCTTATGATAACAAGACTCTGACTTGAAACTTTACTGAACTTTCCATGTTACATTACCATAACTTTGGGCCTTTATGTCTTTGGCTTCCAATCCATTTCTGGTCACCAAATAGTGCAGTCCCAGTTCATTTTCTGCTATGGCTCTGTTCTCTGTTTTTGTCACAATAACAAGAAGAACTAAAAATCTTTATTGCAGTCCATGACCAGTACATAATAAAACTCAATAATGTAAATAATGTGTATTCGGGTAAGTAATCATAAAATTAACTGGCCGTATCAATCAGTTAATGGCATGTTTTGCATACGACATCTCAATTTTAGCTGCGCTTAGGCCAGGGGTCTGCAACCTTAAACACTCAAAAGAGCCATCTGGATCCGTTTCCCACAGAAAAAAAACACCAGGAGCCACAAAACCCTTCCCGTGCCTGACTATTTCTTGAGCGGCCACAAAACTAGCATATATAGTTGAATTAAACGTTCTGTTTTCTTCTGAAACTTTTCTTGGATTTATCCATGGCTGGCCTATCAGGGGTTGAAAAGCTCAATAAATCGTGTGCTGGTGGGTGTTGTACATTGGTGTTATGGTACATATTTTGAGTGACAGGGAGCTGCAGCAGAAGGGTGGAAGAGCCACATGCGGCTCCAGAGCCGCAGGTTGCTGACCCCTGGCTTAGGGCAACAGAATCACATGTGCTTGAAAGTATCGTAAATAGAGCAGGTCTGAATGACTGGGAAATTTATATAAATGCAGGGTTATCGACAGCATACAGCAGACAATGTAATAAAATAGGATTCCTAGTTTCAATAGCTCCTTCGTAGCATGGGAAAACCTTAACCCAAATGAATGCTCTTTTATCTACCTGATAAGAGTGCTGTAGGACCTCAAATTGAGCTTGTGACCATAAGCAAATATTCAGGAATTTATTCAATCTCCGAGATGGCTTTTACAAGAGCCTTCCTAATTAGCACCAAGAATTGGTACAAACGTGGCAGAAGCCTAAAGGGCACCATTATTTAAGGACTGTATATTTGAGATAAGGAAAGCTCTTTTATTACGAACATTAAAAAAAAAAAAACTAAGAAGTACATGGCAAACTGCAGAGGCCATAAGGGGAGATGAGAGGTGGACCCAAAAGTAGGAGATATCCAGGGGTGAAATCCAGCAGGTTCGGACAGGTTCTGGAGAACCAGTAGTGGAAATTTTGAGCTGTTCGGAGAACCAGCAAATACCACCCCTGGCTGGCCCCAGAGTGGGTGGGAATGGAGATTTTGCAATATCCTTCCCCTGGAGTGGGGTGGGAATGGAGATTTTGCAGTATCCTTCCCCTGCCATGCCCACCAAGCCACGCCCACAGAACCAGTAGTAAAAAAATTTGGATTTCACCACTGGAGATATCACAATCATATTAATTTAATAGCCCCATCCAGCTTATTTGTCGGAATGTACCATTGGTAAGGATGTCTATGGAGATACCCAATCATCCAGATCATGGTTGTCCCAAAAGTGTTTTTTTCCAAAAGGCAACTAGGCTTTCTTGGTTTTTTGGGGGAGTGGGATGAGAAGCAAAACGCTTTCCAAGCAAGAAAAAAAACCCAAAAAAAAGTCCAGTTGCTTTTTGGGAAAAGCACCTTTGGCACATCAATAAAGATGAAAATTAATCAATACACTAAGTGTGTATTTGACCACAGACCTATCTAAATTTGTATTTCTTAAATCGATATATGGAGTGTGATGGATGGATGGATGGATGGATGGATGGATGGATGGATGGATGGGTGGATGGGTGGGTGTGTGGGTGGATGGATGGGTGAATGGGGTTGGTGGATGGATGGATGGGTGGATGGATGGATGGATGGATGGATGGATGGATGGATAGGTGAGTGGGTGTATGGATGAATGGGTGGTGTGGGTGGGTGGGTTAGATGGGTGGGTAGGTGGATGGGCAGATGGATGGATGGATGGATGGATGATTGGATGATTGGATGGATGGATGGATGGGTGGGTGGGTGGGTGGTGGCGGATGGATGGATGGATGGATGGTGGATGGTTGATTGGATGATTGGATGATTGGATGGATGGATGGATGGATGGATGGATGGATGGATGGATGGATGGATGGATGGTTGATTGGATGATTGGATATTGGATGATTCGATGGATGGATGGATATGGATGGATGATTGGATGGATGGATGGATGGATGGATGGATGGATGATTGGATGATTGGACGGACGGACGGACGGATGGATGGATGGATGGATGGATGGATGGATGGATGGATGGATCATTGGATGATTGGATGGATGGATGGATGGGTGAGTAGGTGGGTAGATGGATGGGTGGATGGATGAATGGGTGGGTGGGTGGGTGGGTGGGCGGATGGATGGATGGATGAATGATTTGATGGATGGATGGATGGATGGATGGGTGGATGGGTGGGTGGGTGGATGGATGGATGGGTGGATGGATGGATGGATGGATGGATGGATGGATGGATGGATGGATGGAAAAACAAGAACCAATACAGGGTAACACAAGCACCTACATCTTCCTTCCTCCCCTTCTTATCTAGTTAAGAGTTCCACCCTGTTTGGTTGTAAATTGACTATCTATTGCAGCTTAGACTCATCTGTTCTTACTACAGAACTAAAAAAAAAAAGATATATTTATTCACTAAAAAGATATATTTATTATACTATATTTTGTTTGCCACATATACAGTATACACACACACACACCACACACACACACACATATATATATACACTCCAGAAATGCACCAAACCTTGATTATTGGGCTTTTCAAATGCTCAGTAAGCATTTAGCTGAATGCCAAAGTGTTTATACTAGATCGAAAATAATTAAGGATTTGAAAATGACTTGATATTCATTCTCGGAAGGAATATTAGCAAAGTTCGATAGGCAGCATATATTCCCTTAAAATAAAAAGACGAATGTCTGTGCCGCTCCGTTTTTTCATGTTCTCTCTTTTAAGTTTCACAACTGTCACTGCCCACTGCAGGATCAAAAGCAAAAATATGGCTGTTCTGTACCAGGAGAACAAGAAATTCTTCTGTGATGTTTCATCTTTTGTGTCCTTTCTCTCCTCCCACTCTGCATTGAAGATATTGAGATGCCAAGAACCTCTTCAGATTCCAGAAGCTACTTAGAGAGCAAATCCCCTTGCTAAAGGCCAGAAAAAAATAGGTCACCCTATTCTAAGAACGTCCTGAAATCAGATACATGCAAGTTCCTTTTTTTAAATATAAAAACGCTATCTGGTTCCCCTTTATCTGTTATCCTCTTGTGCAAGATTCACTCATCTTTTTGCATGAATGGGGCTCATGGAATTTTGCAATTTGTTCTGACCTAGGTTTCCTTAGAAAGTATACAGCACAATCTTAGTCCCGGAAAACCTCTTTAATTCATACGGTTGTAAATTATTGTCTTTCCCAGTTCAAAAGGCTTCTCAAACAGTCTTTCAGGGGAATGTTTACAAACACCCACCTTATCTCCCTTGGAATGCTGCCAGAGAACTAATTGACACATGGAGGGCAAGACCAAACTTAGCACAGAGTCAAACAGAACTTTTCCAAAGCTTTTACCGACTAGATGAACTAATTGCTTCCTGCAAAAGCTTACGTCCCGTTCGCTTCTCTTTTATGTCTTATGGGAGTGGCCAATCATCTCCAAGCCTTACTCCCAAGTTGACCCTGTTTTCTTAATTGTTCCTGTCCTCTGGCAGCTCTGCGCATGCGCACACTGGAACAGGCTCCCACTGTTCTTCTGCCTCGCTGATGTCAGACTCTGAAGACTCCAGAGGCAGCAAAGAACTACCAGATGGCCTTGGCCCCCTCTCTGCCTCCGACTCAGAGCCCTCGTCTGAGCCTTCCCCAGACTCCAGGACTGGCCCACATTCCTCCCCAAGGCTCCTCACTGTCTGAATCTGCTGCCAGCTCTGCTGGCTGCTGGCGAGCCACAACACAATTATGGAAAGGACCTTCTCACACAGTGGTTCCTTAGAGAAAGGATGCCCATTCATAAAGTGGCTGTTGATGTTTCCAACTCCCATTCAAAGCATAGGGAAACCGAGGCTTCTATATCAAACAAAGGGATGAACTGGGAGACCTCTCCAGTTCTCAAATTAATTGGGCTAAATATGAACCTATGCCTTTGAGGGGTAACTAAGTAGTCAAAATTCATTTTCTCTGCAAAGTTTGGATGATGCCCAGAGGTGATCTTGGGCTGAGAATACCTAAAAATATATCTTAGATGATTGAATTAAATTTAAATATATTGCTGTTAGAAATAGAAAGCATTTTGAATAGAGTGACTTTGCTTAAAGAGAAAGTAAAATTAGTCCTTTAAAAATGAATATTTTGCCATGAGTAATTTATGCCACATATGGAATTCCTGTGAAGATGCCGAAAATGGAAGTTTTAGCTATCAGGTAAAAAAGAGAGTAGAAACCTATGGGGCCATCTTGGTATCAGCATATTTACAACTTCCTACAAATTGGATGTAGTTTCTCTTTCTAAATTAGCTAGTATGGTTCAACAATAGAAGCAGAAGTAAGTTTTTCAGATTGCTATTGTAGGAGATGACAGGCTGACCCTGAGAGAGGGGTCAGATGCGTCATCAGTCATGAGTCGCCTCGTGCCCTCTAGAGATCTAAGTACAGCCCACTGTGAATTCCTTCTATTCTTATCTACCGCTAATTTGCTTGGGCCGTTAGTAGTTCAGATTCTTGTACAGAGCTTAAGCTTGCAATAAATCCTTATACCCATTTGAATTTCCTGGATTTCCTGATTTTCCTGGCGCTGGACAATACTTATAAAAATATAATATCATTATTAAAACTTTAAAAAGTCAGCTCTTTAAGGGAGGCCAGATCAGGAAACAGATTCTAGAAGGAAAACTGGAAATCTACTTCATTGTAACAGAATCTTGAAAGCTGGACAATATTTTTTTTAGTGGAATGGCTTCCTTCCAGAAGTTTTGGGGGCTCCATCCCTGGAGGTTTAGATTACAGGGAATTGGACTGGAAGACTTCCAAGGTTTCTTCCAATCCTATGTTTCTTTCCTTCTTTCTTTCCTTTTAGAATAGAATAGAATAGAATTTTTTATTGGCCAAGTGTGATTGGACACACAAGGAATTTGTCTTGGTGCATATGCTCTCAGTGTACATAAAAGAAAAGATACGTTCATCAAGAATCATAAGGTACAACACTTAATGATAGTCATAGGATACAAATAAGCAATCGAATCATATTAGGAAACAGTCGTATAAATCGTAAGGATACAAGCAACAAAGTTACAGTCATAAGTGGAAGGAGATGGGTGATGGGAACGATGAGAAGATTAATAGTAGTGCAGACTTAGTAAATAGTTTCACAGTGTTGAAGGAATTATTTGTTTAGCAGAGTGATGGCGTTTGGAAAAAACTGTTCTTTTGTCTAGTTGTTCCGGTGTACAGTGCTGTATAGTGTCATTTTGAGGGTAGGAGTTTTATACTTAAGAGCAGTGTTTCTTAATCCTGGCAACTTGAAGTTGTGTGGACTTCAATTCCCAGAATTCCCCATCCATCATGCTGGGAGTCTACACATCTTCAAGCTGCCAAGTTGAGAAACTGTTCAAGGAAGTTAAGGAAGGGCTGGTTTGAGTTTCTTTCTCAAGTTTCTTTCTGTCCCGAGTTTAAATTATGTTTGAGCATTTGAGTATGAACTTAATTTATGCTAATGACCATCACATAGTTTCTCCAAGAACTTATCTGTGGGTCTCTAATCTTCTATATTTACATTTTCCCCCATTCCCCCTTATACTATTCATTTCCTTCTTGTCCCATTTTCTTTTATTTACACTATAATTCCTAACAATCATGATATTGATTTTATACATTTTATACATTGCTGTGGTTGAGAAACACCACTCTAGAGAATATGGAATTCCAGTTAGAAAGGAAAACCAGAAAGGTGAGATGGGTAAAATAAAATAGAATACTCTATTACGTACTTAGAATACTGCATTCAGTTTTGGTCACCATATTATAAAAAAGATGTTGAGAGTCTGGAAAGAGTGCAAAAAAGAGCAGCAAGGATGATTAGAGGTCTGGAGGCTAAAACAAAGAATGGTTGCAGGAACTGGGCATGTCTAGTTTAATGAAAAGAAGGACTAGGAGTGACATGATACCAATGTCCCAATATTTGAGGGGTTGCCACAAAGAAGAGGGGGGTCAACCTATTTTCCAAAGCACCAGAAGGCAAGGCAAGAAGCAACGGGTGGAAACTAATCAAGGAGAGAAGCAACCTAGAACTAAGGAGAAATTTCCTAACAGTGAGAACAATTAACCAGTGGAACAACTTGCTTCCAGAAGTTGTGGGTGCTCCATCATTGGAGGCTTTTAAGAAGAGATTGGACAGCCACTTATCTGGAATGGTATAGAATCTCCTGCTTGAACAGGGGGTTGGACTAGGAGACCTCCAAGACAGTGGTGGGTTGCTCCCGGTTCTGTCCGGTTCTTGCAAACCGATAGTAAAAGCGGTGGGAGGGTCCGCCTACCCGCCCGGATGTCATAATGGACAATCTATGCATGCGCAGAAGCTTCTGCACATGCGCAGAAGTGCGCGTGCACATGTACGTGCCACTCCCATTGTGAACCGGTAGTAAAGGTAAGTAGAACCCATCCCTGCTCCTGTTCTGCCCCAGCTATGGACCCCAAAGAACGCAGCACACACAAAGTCTGTACAAACCTTAGTTTACTAAAATAAAATCAGTTTTCTTTTTTTTTTTTTACAAACAAAGGCTGTTAATGAACTTTCTTAACAGCCTGCAAGAATCCAAAGAATAAATAATCTTAATTTTACTATGGTTGGCAGAAAGCCCATAAACAATTTGCAAAGAACTAAGATCAAGGCACGAAGGAGAGTGAACGGTTGTTCCCTGCAAATTGCTTCAGTCGGCATTCTTCCTTAAATAGGCTAAGGGAGTGGCCAATTGCATTCAAGGAGACCTCCTCCTGAGGAGCCACTCCTGCCTTTTGGCAGCTCTGCGCGCCCGTGCATCGAGAAGAGGCTCCTCCTCTTCGTCCTCTTCACTTAAGGGAGCTTCTGGAGGTTCTGAAGGCCCTGGCTGAATCCCTGCCTCTGGCACCACATCTTCTCCAGCCTTATTGTCCGACTCGAGTGCCAGCTGTACAGGCTGCTGGCGCAGCACCACACCAGCCTCCTCGCTGTCCGAATTAGCCACCAGCTGCATAGACCGCGTATGGGCCACAACAGTTCCATGGTCCTTTTCAATTCTGTTATTCTATTATTCTGGAATGGACATTGGGTGTCTGATACCCTACGAGTAACAATCCTTTTAAAAGATGAGGATATGCTGTGAAATATTGTGGCAGTTAATTTGCCTCTTTCGTGCCGAGTATTGTTTATAAACCTTCCTTTATTCAACCTATTTGAATAAAGGAATATTCAAATAAATTATTATTTGAAATACTGTTTAGATTCCTATAATCTTTCATTTAGTTTCATTATCACTGAACCAAAGAGCACAATGAACAGTTTTGGACATGCTCAGGTGCGAAACAATCTTTATTCATCCGAGCCCACCAACATTATAATTTTTTTAAAATTAGATTTTGATTTACTGGAGAATCCTTGACCGCTCATCCCATTTAGCAGATTTTGGACCTTTCCCAAAATAACAGTTATTTGGATATGTTCCCAAATAGTGGACAAGTTCGTATCGGAATGAATCCAGATGAAGCAGTACAATTTATGCTAATGTTACCTTAATTTTATGACATCAAATCCCCCGCCCCTTCACTTCATTTGCATAATGATGCCACCACAGCAGTGGTGCAAATTGATGCAAATCCCATCATTTGCATCACTGTACATCATTTATGCATCAACATTATGCAAATGCTATCTGTTCATGCAAATTATGCTTTTTAATATTTTATGAACAATCAGAAGCACTGGACACCCCTTCCTCTGTTAGGCTGCTAAATCAAGATTTTACTGTATCTTCTTAATAGCACAACATTATCACATTTTCCAGAAGGACCCAGAAGAACGTAGCCCAAAATATATTTAGTGTTTAATGAGGCCCTTTTTAAAAGATTAATCTGTTGGTAACACCTCATTAATGGGTTGTCGACTACAGATAGGTGTATTTTAAAACACTTCCCTGCTCCACTGCACAGCCAGATATAATGAATTGCTCTGAAACCTCTTAAGGGCTCCCAGGGATTTGCGGGGGCAAAGTTTCCCTTATATGTAACATTTGCACAAAAAAAAATTCCTCTAATATGACACAGGGAGCTGCAAAAACAAAATAGAAAAAGTGCACTTTTTGAATTCAGAGACACATATATTTAGGACCTTTGCATTAAAATAAGAACTGGATGAATTTCTGATGGAATTCTATACAGGTAGTCCTCGACTTACAACAGTCCACTTAGTGACCATTCGAAGTTACAACAGCACTGACAAAAGTGACTTATGAGAGTTTTTCAGACTTATGACCGTTGCAGCATTCCCATGGTCACCTGATCTACATTTAGATGCTGGACAAATGACTCACATCTTTTGCCGCATTCTGACGAGCAGAATCAACGGGGAAGACAGATTCACTTAACAACCGGGTTACTAATTTAACAACTCCAGTGATTCACTTAACAAGAAAAGCCGTAAAATGGGGCAAAACTCACTTAACAAATTTCTCACTTAGCAATGTAAATTTTGGACTCAACTGTGGTTGTAAGTTGAGGACTACCTTTTATTTGATGGACCTGTTCCAGTATCTGTGGGTTCCTAAATCTGATGAAGGTTGCAAATGTAAGCTGCCATTTTAAACCTTCCATGGTGTTTCTTAAATACTATTAAATACTATCTTTCGTCAACTTAACTGATCCGTTATGGGTGTACATTGTTATAATTTTAAATTGTTTTAATTGGGTTGTTGATTTTAATTTTATTGTGATTTGTATTGGATATTGTTTTTGTAAGCCGCCCTGAGTCCCTCGGGAGAATGGCGGCATATAAATCGCAATAATAAATAAATAAATAAATTATCTGAAACTGTAGGGAATTTAAAATGGAGAACCAGAATACGGTAAGTTAAATGTCAGACTATGAACAGATTCATGTCTGTCCTCAGTCATGGAAGCTGTTGGGTTTCTTTAGGTCCCACCTGACTTACAAGGCTGTTATTGGAAAAGTCACAGAAGATATTGGACTTTTCAGGGGACACAGTGATGTAGAGGCTTAATGATGCTGGAACTGCCGACCAGAAACATATGAACCATTTGAAGAATGGTTGCAGGAATTGGGTATGTCTAGTTTAATGAAAAGAAGGACTAGGAATGACATGATAGCAGTGTTCCGATATCTGAGGGTCTGCCACAAAGAAGAAGGGGTCAATCTAGTCTCTGAAGAACCAGAAGGCAAGACAAGAAACAATGGATGGAAACTCACCAAGGAGAGAAGCAACCTAGAACTAAGGAGAAATTTCTTGTCAGTTAGAACAATTAATTAGTGCAATGACTTGCCTCCAGAAGTTGTAGGTGCTCTAGTACTGGAGGGTTTTAAGAAGAGATTGGACAACCATCTATCTGAAATTGTATAGGGCAGTGATGCCGAACGTTTTCAGCACCGAGTGCCGAAAAGGGAGCGCGCTCACGCTCGTCTGGGCACTTTGTGCACTCGTCTAGGCCGCAACCCGGAAGAGGAGCTGCCCAGGGCGCATGTGCATGCCTGAAAATGAATTTCTGGTTTCTGGTGCACGCATGCACGCCGGCCAGCTAGTCTTCCAGGTTTCTGGCACATATATGCGTGTGATGATCAGCTGGCCGGCGTGTGTGCTCACGCAGGAAAATGGAAAACCAGCTCTTCCAGTTTCCAGCACTGCTACACACTAAAAGGCCAGTTGATTATCGTGTGTGCATGCGCGCCAGAAACCCAGAAGAGGAACGGGCAACGGCGTGCATACCAGGCAACATGGCTCCACGTGCCACTTAGGGCACGTGTGCTATAGGTTTGCCATCACGGGTATAGGGTTTCCTGTTGAATAAGGGCTTGGACTAGAAGACCTCCAAGGTCGCTTCCAGCTCTGTTATTCTGTTAATCCAAAGGAATGACCATCTCTTGTTTGGGTCTATCTAGATTCCGCTATCACAGGGGTGTCAAACCAATGGTGAAATCTAAAATTTGTTACTACCGGTTCTGTGGGCATGGCTTGGTGGGGCGGGTAATGTGACTGGGTGGGCATGCCAATTTTTTTTTTTTACTTTTAAAACCTTCGGTGAAGAGGTTGTAAAAAAATGCTTTCAAAAGGCTCTGACGAACCCAGCTGAGTTGCCTGATCGTCAGAGGCTTTTTTTTCTTTTAAATGCCTCTGCCGATCCGGCAACTCAGCTTTCATCGTCAGAGGCATTTAAAAGAAAAAAAGCCTCTGATGATCGCGCGGCTCAGCTGGGCATGGGGGGGCAGGGATTTTTGCTACCGGTTCTCTGAACCACCCGCCTCCATCGCTACCAGTTCGGGTGATCCGGTCTGAACAGGAAGCATTTCATCCCTGTGTCAAACTCGTGTCATCATGGCGGCGTCACATGACATGTTGTGACTTTTTCCCCTTCGCTAAACTGGGCATGGGCTTGGCCAGCATGTGACGCATCCGGCCCACGCACCGTGGGCATCCGGCCCACGCACCCCGAATTTGACAGTCCTGTTCTATCATGTAAACATTAGAAGTGCTCAGTTAAATTCACTGAGGGTCTCCCAAGAATAAGAAGCTTACCATGGGTTTACCTGCGTTACTCTTTCTTCCATGTCTTTTCTCTGGCCCTTGCCAGCATTTCTTCTTTATTTCTGACAGAATACTTATCCTCATATTTCAGACAAACTGCCTTGCTTGGAGAATATAGAAGTGTGAGCCTTATTTCATTCACATTGGCAGAGAAACACCGACTTTTTTTATTACTACTATTATTTTTGCATAATTATGAATCGGGAGAAGTAATTTGCAGCCCCTTTTCTCACATCACTGCATTTCTACCCTCATTATCTACTACTTTTTGGCGAGTAAAATTTGCAGACTGAACTATTTCCCCAGCCTTAATGAATTCACTTGACTGCTGAGTCACCGGTTTTCCAGGCCTGTTGTAAAGAAAGCAAGTTGTAAAGGAACTTTGTGGGTCCATCTCACTCCAATTCATGACTTTATATATAGAGGGCCCCAAAGCTAATCATTTACAGTTATTACCTAGTTGTACAGTTTTTATTGCAGGATGGACTGGCAATTTATGGCGGGCAAGTATCAGTGTTGCTCCTCCTCCTCTTCAGACAGTATGAGTTGCCAACATGACCCATTTATTTTACTCTGAAGGACAAATAATTTTCATGGGGTAGGCAAGCAATGTGGGGTAGTTGCAGGGGTGAAATCCAGCAGGTTCTAACAGGTTCTGGAGAACCGGTAGCGGAAATTTTGAGTAGTTTGGAGAACCGGCAAATACCACCTCTGGCTGTCCCCGGAGTGGGGTGGGAATGGAGATTTTGCAATAGGTAACAATTCCTTACCAGTTTTAATGGAATGAAAGATAATTTGCATTTGACCTTTTTAAAGTAAAGAAGTAAAGTAAAGTCACTGAAATTCTTATGAGAAAAATTATTTAGATTCAAGATGGCCATGAGTGGCTGGGAAAGTATGATGGAATGTATGGATAACCTTGGGGAATAAGAGATGCTGCCTAAGAAACAATCTGATGAAAGAGGCAGAAGCCCTGAGTGACTTAAAAGTCAGAGGAAGAAACTTAAGAAGGACCTACCCTAATTGGATCAAACAGTGGAAAGTTTGAACCTACTACTGGGAGAAGCACTTCAAAGCCCTTCCAAGAAACCTCGATCTTAATTATATCACTATAAATAAGTGTTCGGTTTCTTCCTATGTTTTCCAAGATTCTCTCTTTATCCAAGACTAGCATTAAAAATTTGATGGATTCATTATATGCCTCTGAGTGACCACATGGGTCTATTTTTCTCCATGATGATATGTCCCTAATCTGATCTTTCAGTTCTTTCAAAAGAACACCCATTGCTACTTGTCTATGAAGATTCTCAGTCATCCAGTCATGGTTTTTTTTTTTTTTAATTTGATTTATATGCCGCCCTTCTCCGGAGACTCAGGGCGGCTTACAGTGTGTTAAGCAATAGCCTTCATATTTTTGTATATTTATACAAAGTCAGCTTATTGCCTCCACAAACTGGGTCCTCAATTTACCTACCTTAGAAAGGATGGAAGGCTGAGTCAACCTTGAGCCTGGCGAGATTCAATCTTACTTTAATTGCAGACAGCTGGTGTTAAATTACAGTGCTTCTGTCTGTTGAGCTAAACCAGGCTCCTGGTTGGTTGTCTCAAAGATGCTTTTTCAAGAGGCAACTGGACTTTCTTGTTTTTCTTTGAAGACATTTCACTTCTCCTCCAAGAAGTCAAAATTGAAAAGTCCTCTCTCAACAGAGGGGGAGGGATATGACATCATCTGTCTCCAGTCTACAACACAGTCCTTTCAACAGTTCCAAGAAGGATTCACATCCATTTGCACTACTCAGGGGACCCTGATGACACAGATAAACCTCCAAGTGGCCTCAACGACTCTCTAAAAGGATGCAAATGACCAGCTGTCTGCAAGGAATATAACTCCTCTCATTCCTCACCATCCAGTCAGAGCTGAAGAAATTTGTTGAATGAGAAGTGAAATGTCTTCAAAGAAAAACAAATCCTGTTGCCCCTTGAAAAAGCATCTTTAGGACACCCGTTGCTACTGTTATTGAATCTATCCACTTTGCTGGTCATCCTCTTCTTTTTCTCTCCAGCTTAACTTGTTTCCCAGATTCCCATAACATTGTAGACCATAAATGAACTATCTGGGCCAGGTTCACTTTGCTCCAAGAGCTCCAAGAGCTCCAATAGTCTTCCCATAATGTTGCTATGAGCTTTCCTTAACTTTTATCCATAAATGCGTGAAACAGCCAAGAGGACATCAGATATCCTTGTCTCATTCTTATCTCGTGCTGAATTGCTTGTGAATCATTCCATTTCTGGTTAGGTGATTTACTCACCCAGGCTTTACTTCCATAATATATAAGATATATATTATAAATATATAAAATATAAAATAAATACAGTGTTTCCCCAAAAATAATTTGAACCCTGAAATAAGCGCTTGGCCTTATTACCATGCACTCAAAAGCCCAATTGGGCTTATTATCAGGGGATGTCTTATTTTGGGGGAAACAGGGTATTATATTCCAAAATATAAATGATGTGTATGAAATGCTCTAGGAAAGATTAACTTGCACATTAAATTCAGATTAATGTTGTGACCCATCAGTGGCCTGTGCAGCTAATAGCTTATTCCGACAGATAGGAGGCTGGTGTGGTGCTGCATCAGCAGCCTGTGCAGCTGGCACTCGAGTCGGACAATGAGGAGGCTGGAGAAGATGTGGTGCCAGAGGCGGGGATTCAGCCAGGCCCTTCAGAACCTCCAGAAGCTCCCTTAAGTGAAGAGGACGAAGAGGAGGAGCCTCTTCTCGATGTATGGGCACACAGAGCTGCCAAAAGGCAGGAGTGGCTCCTCAGGAGGAGGTCTCCTCGAGAGTAAGGCTTGGGGCTAATTGGCCACTCCCCTAGCCTATTTAAGAAAGGACAACGTCTGAGGCAATTTGCAGGGAACAACTTTGTTCACTCTTTTTCGAGTCTTGATCTTAGTTCTCTGCAAATTGCTTCTGGGCTTTCTGCCAACCATAGTAAGATTACGATTGTTTATTCTTTAGATTCTTGTAGGCTGTTAAGAAAGTTAATTAACAGCCTTTGTTTGAAAAAGACTGATTTAATTTAGTAAACTAAGGTTTGTACAGACTTTGTGTGTGCTGCGTTCTGTGGGGTCCGTAGGTGGGGCAGAACAATTAATCAGGAGAGGATTTGTTTGACTTTTCCATAGATAACCAGAATATTACTTTTGAAATGCTTACCGTAATGCAATATACATTATATTGCATTGTAGTGACTATATAGTGTGCCATTCTGATTTCCTTGGCATAAGCAGAGCATGGAGAGGCATATCTTGTTCTCTTGCATTTAATGCAGTAAGCTGTTAACCACAAGCGATCATGCCGTATTGAACCCATCAAAGCCATTCATCTCTGCAGATGCACTCCTTAATTATTCAGCGGTCCTTAACTGAGCATTTTATTTGTAGCGATAGTGGCGTTCAGTGATGGCTCACTCGAGGCATTGCTTGAAGAATGAAGATGAAGCTTTTAAAAGTGTGCGACTTGACGATTATAGAGGCTTTAGAATAGAGGTGTCAAACTCAGATTTCATTGAGGGCCACATCAGGGTTTATTTATTTAATTATTTATTTATTTATTAGTTCGATTTATATATGACGCCCTTCTCCGGAGACTCAGGGCGGCTTACAATGAGTTAAGCAATAGCCTTCATACTTTTGTATATACCTGCTTAGTAGGGCTTTCGCCCCCCCCCTCCCAAGCAGTGTTCTTTTTTATACAAAGTCAGCTTATTGCCCCCACAAACCGGGTCCTCATTTTACCTACCTCGGAAGGATGGAAGGCTGAGTCAACCTTGAGCCTGGTGAGATTCGAACATGTAGTAATTGCAGGCAGCTGGTGCTAGTTAACAGCACTTTAGTCTGCTGTGCCACCAAGGCTCTTGGTTATGTCTGACCTTGGCGTGGGCATGGCCAGGGTAGGCATGGCCAGCTCGACGTCATTCATGTCAGGGGCACCGGTGGTGGCCTAAGCACTTTGCCAGCAAAAACGGGCTCCGTTTTCGGCTGTGACGGCCTCCTGCAACCCTTTGCCAGCAAAAACAGAACTCGGGAGGGCTGCCCACGACCCTCGCGAACTCCATCTTCAGCTGTGACAGCCTCCTGCAAACCTCTGCCAGAGGAAAAGGAGTTTGGGACCCTCCAGAGCTCCATTTTCACTGGCAGAGGCACCCCAAGCCGTCCCTTCGCTGGTTCCAGGCAGGCTCTGCAGACCAGATCTAACCACCCCATGGACTGGAATTGGCCTGCAGGCCTTGAGTTTCACACCCCTGCTTTAGAATGACGAACTTAATTTTGAAGATTTTTTTTTATGTTTGTATCTTGTTTTCAGCTTTCTTTTAATGGCTAGTTATTCACTTTGGGTACATTATTATACCAAAATTATCAAGCATGGATATTTTGGTAAGGATCATTAGAATTTCCCCTCATTTAACCCTGAGTTACAAATATTCCCCTTTATAAGCCTCCCTGTTTTGGAATGCTCATGATATGGCTAATTCTGCTTGCTTTAGTACCGAAGCAGGGGTGAAATCCAGCAGGTTCTGACAGGTTCTGGAGAACCGGTAGCGGAAATTTTGAGCAGTTCAGAGAACTGGCAAATACCACCTCTGGCTGGCCCCAGAGTGGGGTGGGAATGGAAATTTTGCAATATCCTTCCCCCAGGAATGGGGTGGGAATGGGGATTTTGCAGTATCCTTCCCCTGGAGTGGGGTGGGAATGGAGATTTTGCAATATCCTTCCCTCAGGAGTAGGGTGGGAATGGGGATTTTGCAGTATCCTTCCCCTGCCATGCCCACCAAGCCCACCAAGCCATGCCCACAGAACCGGTAGTAAAAAAAATTGGATTTCACCACTGTACCGAAGTACTAGTTTGGGTAATGAAATGTTTGCAAGAAAACACTCAAGCCCAGAGAGCATCAAGGAGAGAATCATAGTTATTCTTGGGAGTATTATTTTCACTCCTTGAGTTATTTTAGTAGAGATGGAGGAGGCACTTATACTAATTGCATAATATCTTCTGAGTATCATAGAATGTAAGAGATGGAAGAGAACTTTGAAATGGCCTAGGCCAGTGTTTCTCAACCTTGTTCTCTTGAAGATATGTGGACTTCAACTCCCAAAAGTCCTCAGCCAACGATGATGGCTAAGAAATTCTGGGAGTTGAAAATCACACATCTTCAAGTTGTCAAAGTTGGGAGACATTGCCTCCGAGGTTTATTTATATGCTATACTTGCTTTCTTTTGGTTAGGATTGAGGGTTAGGGTTAGAGTTGGGGTTGGGGTTGGGTTGGGGTTAGGGTTAGAGTTAAGCTGCTCGTTGAGGAATTCTGGAAATTGAAGTCTCACACATCTTCAAGAGACCAAGACTGATAAATATTTCCTTAAAAATTAACCTTAATGACTAAGGTTAGCCATGATTCTTAACCATGATAACTAAGAAATTCTGGGAGTTGAAAACCATACATCTTTAAATTGTCAAAGTTGGGAGACATTGCCTCCAAGGTTTATTTATATGCTATACTTGCTTTCTTTTGGTTAGGGTTGAGGGTTAGGGTTAGGGTTGGGGTTGGGGTTGGGGTTGGGGTTGGGGTTGAGGTTGGGGTTAGGGTTAGGGTTAGGGTTAAGCTGCTGGTTGAAGAATTCTGGAAGTTGAAGTTGAAGGTTGAGAAACATTTCCTTTAAAGTTTATTTATACACCATGCTTGCTTTCTTAGGGTTAGAGCTAGGGTTTAAGTTAGGGTTAGGGTTGGAGTTGGGCTTGGACTTGGACTTAGGTTTAGGGCTGGGCTGCTGGTTGAGGAGTTCTGGAACTTGAAGTCCACACGTCTTCCAGGGAGTAAGATTGAGAAATATTGATCTAGTCCATCCCCTGTCCAGTGAGGAAATCCAGACAAACAAGTACCCAATCTCTGTTTAAACTTCTCCAGTGAAACTGTCTCTCTTACCTGAAGTATTCCACTGTTGAACAGCTATTATGAATTATCTGAAGTCTGCTGCGCCATTCATTAAAGATATTTGAGGATGAAGGCAACAGAGTTTATGAAGTTGGGTTCTTAACGTTTTCTAAGCTGGTGTTTTTTCTGTAATGCACTGAAGATGCTACTTAGCTTGGTAACAAAACATCTGCGGGAAAACCATCCAGCTCAGAAAAATATCAAAACTCCCACAGCTCAACAATGAGAGCTTAGACGTATTTTGCATGATTAGACTTCATTGTGTCATAACAAACTAAAGACATTGGATGGAAGAACGCTGCATTTTTTTTTTCTTTTCTGAATTAATTCATGTCACTTCACATCATTCAAATTCATTTTTGGCCTTTGGGTAACCAGGGACCAAGTGGCACTGTGTCCAAATGGAAACGGTGTGAATATCTAGTTAGTTGTCAAGAGGTGGGGGGGCGGGGGTAGGAAAATGAAGCTAAATGGTTGGATTGTAAGCATAAAGCTATTTCTCAGCAAATGTCTGTTTAAAAGAAAAAAAGAAAAAGAAATGCCTTTTGATAAATGTTAATTGGCTTTGTTTTGCTGCCACTAACCACAGCCTTATTGATTTTAATTATTGATTGCAATTATTGAACTGGCGGGATAAAGAAAAATCTGCTCTATTCCTTCAATGAAAAGGCACAGGGGACGGCAGAGTGAAGTTCTATTAGAAATAATTATGATTAGTGAATAACAGAGTACACTATCAAGAATTAATAGGGTCAGAGGAGCGTGTGTAGAGTTTAATCTTGTTATTTTTTTCATTTCTGAATTGGGGGAAAAAAATAAGATAACCGAAGCAACCCTTTAAGGAGATGAATGTTCATTACGAACAAAATAACTGGGAATAGTCAGAATACACAAAAACACACAAAGAATCTGGATCAAATCATGGTATTAGTCTTGTTCCCTCCTGGTTTCCTGTCTGCCCGTGCCTTCTGCCTCCATTTTTAAAAGAAATGCAGTTTGGGTGAGAATATTTTCCCCTGCTTTTTTCCTCCCATAGCGATTCTTCAACTGTTAGGAAGGAAGGAAGGAAGGAAGGAGCATAGAGTTTGAACTTCCTAACCCTAACCCTAACCCTAACCCTAACCCTAACCTGCTTTTTTCCTCCCATAGCAATTCTTCAACTGTGAAGGAAGGAAGGGAAGGAAGGAAGGAAGGAAGGAAGGAAGGAAGGAAGGAAGGAAGGATAGAGTTTGAACTTCTGTTGAATTAGATGTTTATATGACCTGTCATCTTGGGAAGACGCTTTGAAATCAGTTAAAGGATGCATTGGATGAATGAATGTCCCAAGACCATCTTTGAAAACATCTATTTCTTCCCACTGTTGACATTAACTGCACATTAATTTTAAGATGCAGGTCACGTGTTTTTTTCTTTCTTCTTCTTCTTTTTTTAAACTAAAATGATATTTGTGGGCCATTCTGGACAGAGTACTATATAATGAAGGTTATCTTGGGGATGAAAAAAGCCTCTCTCAGGAACCCAAAGGAGAGAAAAGAAGGGGCTAGCATTTGCAAATTTTGCAGTTTTGTTGCAAGGGCATTCGGAGAGTGAAAGCTCCCAAAAGTTAAGAAGGGTGGAGTAATTTACTAATCCATTGTAAGGGGATGGGGTCTTCGTTGTGTGGTTTACAGCCACCTTAGGGAAATAGGTATTGGTGATCACCTTTAAAGCCCTTCATGGCATGGGTCCAGGCTATTTGAGGGACCATCTCATCTCACTGGGATTGGCCTGTCCCACCCATGCCAGGAGAGGAGGCAGGCTGCAGGTCCCGTCAGCTCAATTATTCTGACTGGTGGGGTCCAGGAGAAAAGCCTTCTCTGTTGTTGTTCCTGCCTTCTGGAACATCTTGCCTTCCGATGTGAGGTTGGCTCCTGTTCTGGCCCGTCAGTGGCCAGCGGAGCTGGTGGCAGACTCTGACAGTGAGGAGGTTGGGGAGGAACATGGGCCAGTCCTGGAGTCTGGGGAAGGCTTTGATGAGTGCTCTGCGTCAGAGGCAGAGATGGGGCCAGTGCCATCCGATAGTTATCAGCTGCCTTCGGAGTCAGACATCAGTGAGGCAGAAGGACAGCTGGAGCCTGTTCCCAGTGTGCGCATGTGCAGAGCTGCCAGGAGAAGGGAACAGCTAAGGAACAAGGGCCGACTCGGGAGTAAAGGCACAGGTGGACAGTGAATGGCCCCTCCCATAGGGAATAAAGAGGAGCGAAGGCGAGGGGAGTTTGCAGGAGACAATTAGTTCAATTCATTAGGGTGAAGATCTGTTCCTGACTTCTTGCCAAGGAATTGCTGCTACAGAGTGGTATTTGGAAGATATCGGCCTGGCAACTCTCCAAGCCTGATAAAGGTCTGTAGTTGTGAAATCTCATGAAAGACTGTTTGCTGGGACTTTGCTGGAGGGGGATTTCCCTTTAACCTAAATAAAAGAGGTTTTATCGGAACGAGGAGTTTGCTTCATGATCTTGGGAGGCCTAGGTCAGAACAGCTCCAACCCTCCTATCCTTTCATAAGGACCTAAAGTTGGAGTTCTGCCAGTTGGCTTCAGGCCCCAATGGGGGAACGGCACAGAGGAGGTGGTTGATCTAGTAACAAGAGATCCCACCTCCCCTCATTCTGCCCCCCTCCCCACATGTCGTTAGATTTTAATACTTGTGTCAGCACTTCAAGCTGCATTTACTCTAGTGCTGACATAAGAAGGAGAAGCAGAGGCGTCTGGAAAGGGATGTTTGACTTTTCACCTACTTATTTTCCCTGGAGATAATATCCCCTAGGAGATGGGATGGGAGGGGGGAAACTCCTTTGAGCTGGAGCAGTAGATTAGGGGTAGAGTGACTTGGAAGATGGCCAATAAGTGCAGGGGAATGGGGAATGGAAAGGGAGGGTTTGGGGTCTGGAAGTCAGTGTTGGCTGCGATGGAGTTGGATTTAGAATGTTGTGCTTAATAAATGGGAGTTTTCTTCAAAGACTTTGTTTGAAATGGAATTTATTTGAGACGACCTCGAAACCTGACAACTTGTTTTTAATGCACTTATATTTTAATGCAGGGTTGTCAAACCAGCGTCATCATGGCAGCACCACGTGACATATCACGACTTTTTCCCCCTTCGCTAAACTCGGCATGGGCGTGGCCAGCGCATAATGCATCTGGCCTGCGGGCCACATGTTTGACACCCTTGTTCTCATATGTATCCATAGATGTGTTCTGCCCAAGCTACGGACCCCAAAAAACGCAGCACACACAAAGTCCGTTCAAACCTTAGTTTACTAAATAAACCAGTTTTTTTACAACAATGGCTGTTAATTAACTGCATTAACAGCCGCCAAGCATTCAAAGAATAATACTGAAAGCTTACTGTGGTTGGCAGAATGACCAGAAGCAATTTGCAGGAAGCTGATAAGATAAGCAAGACAAGACACAAAGGTATGTGAACAGAGTTGTTCCCTGCAAATTGCTTCCATCGTTGTTCCTCCTTAAATAGACTAAGGGAGTGGCCAATTAGCCCCAAGTCTTACTCTCGAGGAGGCCTCCTCCTGAGGAGCCACTCCTGCCTTTTGGCAGCTCTACGTGCCCGTGCATCGAGAAGAGGCTCCTCCTCTTCTTCCTCTTCACTTAAGGGAGCTTCTGGAGGTTCTGAAGGGCCTGGCTGAGTCCCCACCCCTGGCACCACATCTTCTCCAGCCTCCTCATTGTCCGACTCGAGTGCCAGCTGCACAGGCTGCTGGTGCAGAACCACACCAGCCTCCTTGCTATCGGAATCAGCCACCAGCTGCACCGGCCACTGATGGGCCATAACAAGATGCATTTTTATGACTGTAAGCCACCCAGAGTTACCCTGTGGTAAGATGGGCAGCCAATAAATTTTATAAATAAATAATATTATGTGTGTGTGATGTTCCTTAAGATACCAGACTTTGACTTACTTCTCATTCCTGTTTTGATAAAATGAAACATTTCCGTCTTTGCGTCTCACAGATTTATTTTGAATAGAATAGAATGGAATGGAATGGAATAGAATAGAATAGAATAGAATAGAATAGAATAGAATAGAATAGAATAGAATAGAATAGAATAGAATAGAATAGAATTCTTTATTGGCCAAGTGTGATTGGACACACAAGGAATTTGTCTTTGGTGCATACGCTTTCAGTGTATATAAAAAGAAAAGATATATTCACCAAGAATTATAAGGTACAACACTTAATGATGGACATAGGGAACAAATAAGCAATCAGGAAACAATCAATATCAATATAAATCGTAAGGATACAAGCAACAAAGTTACAGTCATGCAGTCATAAGTAGGAGGAGATGGGTGATAGGAACGGTGAGAAGACTAATAGTAATAGTAATGCAACCTTAGTAAATAGTTTGACAATATTGAAGGAATTATTTGTTTAGCAGAGTGACGGCGTTCGGGAAAAAACTGTTCTTGTGTCTAGTTGTTCTGGTGTGCAGTGCTCTGCAGCGTCGTTTTGAGGGTAGGAGTTGAAACAGTTTATGTCCAGGATGCGAGGGGTCTGTAAATATTTTCACAGCCCTCTTTTTGACTCGTGCAGTATACAGGTCCTCAATGGAAGGCAGGTTGGTAGCCATTGTTTTTTCTGCAGTTCTAATTATCCTCTGAAGTCTGTGTCTGTCTTGTTGCGTTGCAGAACCAAACCAGACAGTTATAGAGGTACAGACGACAGACTCAATAATTCCTCTGTAGAACTGGATCAGCAGCTTTACCACTTCCCTGATCACCTTCACTGTTCTTAAACTGTATCTGATTCTCTATTTTTTTTTCAGTGAGATATTGAGAAATAGTACTCAAAGATGAGTCAAACCAACAATATATATATATAAGCCCTTTATTCATTTGGATACTGCACTACATTACACCTGCCCTTTCTTAGCTGTGACTCATAATTTGCTTCTGACCAACTATAATTTCCAATAAATTTTTCATAGGTACTATTATCAAGTCATAGATTCCCCATCCTATGCATTCAATTTGTTTTTCCTAGATGAATAACCTAAATTCTATAATCCATTCAGCCTATTTCATTTAACTATACACGGTATTATTCTGAATTGCATTTCAGTCTGATGGGCTTTTGTGTCATCTGTAAATATTCCATGTATCTCTTCATCCAAGTCCTCTATCAAATTAATGAAAAATTATTTATGTATTTACTTATTTATTTATGATGTTTTATGCCACTTCAATCAAAGTAAAATGAATTAGCTTAGAGTAAAAGTGCATGAAATGAGAAGACCTTAAATCCTGCTAAGGTTTATAGTTTTTGAAGCATACACATTTTGAGCCTCAAGGTTCCCAGGCAATTCTCAGCACTGTAGTTTCAAATCAAGTGGAAAATGAAGACCATCAAGTATGGAGATGGGTCAAACAAGAGTAGAACTGCTTGTAGATTTCTATGTTGGGGGTCCTTCCATTAAACGTGGGTCTGAGAAGACTAGAAGAAGATAAAATTTTATTTAATTTCTCAAGAGCTTTAGGACAGGACACTGAAATGGATTCTGAGCTGGTTTCTACAGGTAGTCCTTGACCTATGAACTACAATGGACACTCCCCCCCCCCAAAAAAAACTACTTATGACCCAGTTTCAAAGTTCCAACACTTCTCCTCCAATGTGATCCCATTGAACACTAGAAACTGGCCTGCATTTATGGTTGTTTGAAGCAACCTTTGGTCAGATGACTGAAACGTATGGCAGGTGTTTGTTTTTTTTGCCAGAAACCAGCATTTACTTCTAGTTACAAGCACCGTGTTCACTTAATGTGTCGAACCCGAAATTGACATACTGTATTTTTCGGAGTATAAGACACACTTTTTCCCCCTAAAAGAGGGTGAAAATTTGGGTGCGTCTTATACACCGAATGTAGCCCTGCCCACCTGCTGGCCCCCACCCTTTGGCCTCTGTCTCCCAGCAATTTACCTCCTTGCAGCAAACAGCAAACAGCCCATTTCATCTTCAGCACAGCCTGATTAGCACAAGCAGTTGATTGTCGGTTGGATCGGCCTCCCAATCCTCAACTGGACTCGTCAGGCTGTTTGCTGCAAGGAGGCAAATTACTGAGAGGCAGAGGCAGATATTTTTTTCTTGTTTTCCTCCCCAAAAAAGGTAGGTGGGTCTTATAGTCCAGAGCATCTTATACTCTGAAAAATACGGTATGCGTAGCCATTTTAGTTAGCTTTATATTATACTCATTTATTTCTTCCCTTTCTCTCTGTTTTATAAGGGGGTTTTTCAGGCTCGCCACATTCTTAAGGTGGGAGGAGGGAATAGAAAGAGCATTGTTTTGGCTAGGTGATCTTCTTTCCCATGGGAACGGAGGCTGTCTTTGCTGAGAGCTGGAGTTTGATGACATCGGGCAATGTTGATTTTACTTTTATTGGGGACTGTGACTTTTGTGGGATGTTTTTCACTTTCAATATTATGTGGTGTAATTCCCGGTTTGTGTCAGATCCAGAATTACAACAGTCTTTGCCAATTTGATGCCTACCTAAATAGAAGAAATTCGTTTTGGAAGATGGACTTTGCCTATTTCTTTTTTAGGCCCAGTACTTTTCAACATCTTCATTAATGACTTGGATGAGAGGATAGATGGGGAACTCATCAAATTTTCAGATGACACCAAGATGGCAGGAATAGCCAATACTCCAGAAGATAGGCTTAAGATACAGAAGGATCTTGACAGATTTGAACATTGGGCGCTATCTAACAAAATGAAATTCAACGGTGAAAAAAGCAAGGTTCTACATTTAGGGAAGAAAAACAAAATGCACAGGTACAGTGTATGTGGTACCTTGCTCAATAGTCGTAACTGTGAGAGGAATCTTGGAGTCCTAGTGGACAACCATTTAAATATGAGCCAGCAGTGTGCAGCAGCAGCCAAAAAAGCCAATACAGTTCTAAGCTGCATAAACAGAGGGATAGAATCAAGATCACGTGAAGTGTTAATACCATTTTATAATACTTTGGTAAGGCCACACTTGGAATATTGCATTCAGTTTTGGTCGCCGCGATGTGCAAAAGATGTTGAGACTCTAGAAAGAGTGCAGAGAAGAGCAAAAAAGATGATTAGAAGACTGTAGGCTAAAACATATGAAGAACGGTTGCAGGAACTGGGTATGTCTAGTTTAATGAAAAGAAGGACTAGGGGAGACATGATAGCAGTGTTCCAATATTTCAGGGGTTGCCACAAAGAAGAAGGAGTCAAGCTATTCTCCAAAGCACCTGAGGGCAGGAGAAGAAGCAATGGGTGGAAACTAATCAAGGAGAGAAGCAACTTAGAACTAAGGAGAAATTTCCTGACAGTGAGAACAATTAATCAGTGGAACAACTTGCCTGCAGAAGTTGGGAATACTCCAACACTGGAAATTTTTAAGATGTTGGATAACCATTTGTCTGAAGTGGTGTAGGGTTTCCTGCCTGGGCAGGGGGTTGGACTAGAAGATCTCCAAGGTCCCTTCCAACTCTATTATTCTATGTTGATATGATTATGATTATGATGATGTTTACATTTAAACACTTTGGATACTTAGAAAACACACTGTTCAATATAGAAATGGATCTTGTGAATGGGTTTCATCACTTGGAAACCTGACTGCCATATTCACTTCCAAATTGCCACATTCACAATTGCCACCGTGTTTGCTTAAAAATAGCTGCAAAAAAAGATTGTAAAATCAGGTTGGTCATGCGATGACCCTCTTTGTTACCTTAAGTACCAGGCTCAATTATGGTCATAAGTCAAGGACTCTCTGTAGCTAATTCATGAAAACATTTCCTTAGAAAACACCACTCTTCGAAAGGAAACCTACCAATTTTTCCTTGACCTTCCAGCACGATCAGGTATCTCTTTTGACATGCATTTATCATACAGTCTTCATATTAAAGACAGAATTGCATACTTATGAAATAATACTGACAGCCTCGACGGCTTTTGAAGAGAGAGGCTTCTGAATTATCAGGATATATCTGCACTAGGTGCCAATACTCAAATATTAAATGCAGATTTATGGGGATGCAGTTTCAGATCTCAATCTAATAATCTGATTATTTTAAACAATGAAAGGGAAAAGATCATTTCTTCGTATAATTAAATTATAAGAGAAGCCATCATACATTTAGCTAACTCACTTATTTCCTCTGCGATAAAAAATGCTTTTCTTGTTATACATATTTAATCTCACAAGGTGGAACACAATCCTTTGCAATATTTGCTTGTGTGCAAAGCTAGAATTCATGACAGCTTCTTAAGAAGATTCTTAAGATTCATTGGCTCTGCAAGCATATTTTGGAGTGTCTCACACACGTATAAATCTGAATTTAGAAGATTTAAGTCAAGGTCCACTGTTAGTCAGGAATTAAAAGTCATTCAGTAAAAATCCAATACTTTATGACATCTTCCAGGATTATGTCTCAATATGTTTAAGAAGAACAGAGTTGCTTACCCCAATAACTGAGTTGAAAGGAACCTTGGAGGTCTTCTAGTCCAACCTCAAAATTGCTTATGTATATTAATATACACATATTGCTTAGCAAAATGGCAATTTATGGTAGACTGTGATTTATTGCAAGTGTTGTGGCCCGCCAGCAGCCTGCGTGGCTTGTGGCTGATCCCGACGACGAGGAGGCTGGTGTGGTGTTGCGCCAGCAGCTTGCGCAGCCAGCACTCGCATCGGACAGCGAGGAGGCTGAAGAGGATGTGGTGCCAGAGGCAGAGACTCAGCCAGGGGCTTCAGAACCTCCAGAGGCTCCTTCAAGTGGAGAGAGTGAAGTGGAGGAGCCTCTCCTCAATGCTCGAGCACGCAGGGCTGCCAAAAGGCAGGAGTGGCTACTCAGGAGGTCTCCTCGAGAGTAAGGCTTGAGGATAATTGGCCACTCCCTTAGCCTATTTAAGTCACATGCCGTTAGTAAGTTTCTTGCTGGAAACAACTTGTAATTATTATCAGAGCATTTTTGGAAAAGTCTTATCGTATCTTGCTTTCTGGGCTGGTTGCCAACCTTTGCTGGACTTTGGTTTATTCTTGCTACTTAATAAATTTGATAAGGATTGTTGGTGTGTGTCAATATCCTCGGGAATCTGGAGCTGGGGCAGGACTGCAAGGAGTTAACCCGGGTTCTAGTTAATCTTGGATGCAAATTATTAGGGAAGTCCAGAGATGTAGGCTAGATTGGAAAAATCAAAATCAACATCATCATCATCCCAGGAGGAAAATGATAATAACCACATCTATCTTCTTAAACTACACAGAGTTTATAGGCAATCTTTTAGTCCAACCCCCTGCTCAACAGGAAGCCCTATAACATTCTGGATGAATGGCTGTCCAATCTCTTCTTAAAAACCTCCAGTCATGATAGGATAAAGATGTCAGCACGTCAAGATGCATTTATCCTAGTGCTGACATAAGAAGGAGAACGCAAGTGTCTGCAACGGGATGGTTGCCTTTCACCTACTTATTTTAGCTGGAGATAATGTCCCCTAGGAGATGGATGGGAGGGGGGAAATTATTTGAATTGGAGCAGTAGATTAGGGGTGAATGATTGGGAAGATGGCCAATGAATGCAGAGGAATGGGGGAAGGAAGAGGAGGGGTTTTGGGTCAGCACGTTAGTGCTGGCTGCATGGAGTCTGTGTAAAAGTTGCCGTGCTAAATAAAATGGAAGTTTGTTTCAAAAAAGACTTTGTTTGAGACGCAATTTATTTGAAGATGGCCTGAAAACCTGACAAAAATATTGAATACAGAATGGAATGGAATAACAGAGTTGGAAAGGACCTTAGAGGTCTTCTAGTCCAACCCCCTGCTCAAGCAGAAGACACTATGCCATTCCAGAGAAATGGCTGTTTAATCTCCTCTTTAAAACATCCAGTGATGGAGCACCCATGACCTCTGGAGATAAGCCATTCCACTGATTCATTATTCTCACTGTCAGGAAATTTCTCTTTAATTCTAGGTTAGAACTCTCTTTAATGATCTTCCATCTGTTACTCCTCATCCTTCAGGTGCTTTGGAGAATAGGTTGACCCCCATCTTCTCTGTGACAGCCCCTCAAATATCTTAGCTTACTCTCTTTTCTAAATAGAAAAGTCTAGTTGTCCCTCTGCTCATGTCACCAGAAGAGACTAGAGTCCCTCATATGCAATGGGAGTTCTCTTCATCCGAGCTTTTGATAGCCCAAAGGGTTTTAGATATTCAAGTGAAGATGAATTAAGGTCAGTTACAGACTTTTCAGATGATCCAGGAGTGAATCAGAACAATGGGGAATGCTTTTTCCATTTTATCAAATTGTCTGAGTAGAGCTTTCACCATCCATTAATACCCACCAAAAGCTCAGTAAGGATGCTTTTTTGAGTGCCACAACATCCATTTCCCCTATTAATGGAGACTGAGGATATCTTTACATTAAGACATCAGTTGCTTTTATCAGGGAAACCCAAATGCTGTGGTTAACAAGGCATCAGGAGAAACTGAATCTCCAGAACTCATGGAAAGAGGGCATGAAGTAACTTTGTAGGTAAAAAGCCCAAAGGTTTGAAGTCAAGACCTCCACCATTCCCAGCTAATTTCTCTTCTTCCATTAGCAAGCATGGAAAGAAAAAGAAATACCAATATTAAACAGCTCTGAGAAAGTTTCCTGAAGTTCCTAGGAAGCCTTTTCATTCAAACTTTTTCAGAAAAGTTGAAAAAAATCAGAAAATCTAGATGAATGATACAGAAGATCCAAAACAGTTCCACAGGCTAGAGACTATAGACTGAGGACAAATTCATGGGAATCTAACCTTGGCTACTTTGGGACTTGTGGACTTCAACTCCCAGAATTCCATGGTTGACTGAGGAATTCTGTGAGTTGAAGCCCACAAGTCTTAAAGTTGCTAAAGTTGGACTGCCCATGGTATAAATGTTATTTTTTATATTTAAAAAGAAATTCCAGTCTCAGATACCCTAGAATTATTTCAAAGCAGCCTGCTTCATAATTCTGAGACTAGGTACCCATCCTCAGAGGTTCTTTAGGCAATGAAGCAGAGATGTGTTATAATAATTTGATAGATAGAGATGATAGAGATAGATAGATAGATAGATAGATAGATAGATAGATAGATAGGAGAGAGATGAGAGAGAGAGATGAGAGAGAGAGAAGATAAAGAGATGATGGAAAGAGAGAGATGAGAGAGAGAGACAGGCAGGAGGCAGGCAGATAGGCAGATAGGCAGACAGGCAGACAGGCAGGTAGGCAGGTAGATGATAGATGGGTGGATGGATGGATGAGATAGATAGAGATAGATAGAGGTAGAGGTAGAGGTAGAGGTAGAGATAGAGATAGAGATAGAGATAGAGATAGAGATAGAGATAGAGTAGAGATAGAGATAGAAGATAGAGATAGAGATAGAGATAGAGATAGAGATAGAGATAGAGATATATTCAGGGTGGCAGTTCCAGCTATTTTTAAATTTTAACAGTGGACTGCCTGTACAGCTGCACCTGGCTTTTCACAGGGATGTTTCTTTGGCCCTTAGACACTTCCTGGAATGACCACAGAGTATTTTGGCTTGGTTTTCAAGGTGGGTAGGATGTTCCTTTGCCCTCTAATCAACCTCTGCAGTTCATCAAACATAGTATTGGGCTCCAATCACCCTTAACTGCTCATCCTCTTCTCCTTTCCCTACCCATGTACACTGATGGGACCTCTTACAAGTCAGAGGCATTCTTGTAAATAAATAGTTTGCTTTTGGCTGGCACTTAGTTTCTAATATGCAACTTCACTTTAATTTTTTCATGGATATTAAAAAAAAATCATTTTAAAAGTAATGAAGTCACTTGCTGCAGGGAACCTGTTGGGTTTCAAGATAAAGACTGCCAGACCCATGGGTGGCTCCAAACATCACACTGTCAATCCTACATTTGTAGTTTGGGGGGGTGGGAGTGAAATCCCTGCTGCGTATCATTTGTCACCCTAAAGACGACAAAATGACAAGCTGTCAAAAACTATAACTTCATTTTATTTTTACCATTTTGAATTTCATGTAAAATCATTGGTATTCATCTTGTAGTTTCTAAGAAGAGAGAGAAAAACACTTTTTGTTTGTTTTTTTTATTCTTTTCGTCTTTGACCGAAATCCTCCTTTGGTTTCTTGCATGAAATATGAAAATAAAACTAGTTTCATTCTCGCTGGGATAACAGATCTGAAGACTGTATCAAAGTTATTATGAATTAAATGTCTTCAAAAACTACTCACTATGGACTGGGAATTTTTAAAAAAGGAACAGATCCTAGACTTGAATGGAACGTTTCATAGTACATATAATGTTAATTTTCAGAAATGATGAATATTATATAAAATAGAAAGTTTTTGTTTTCAAATAACTCGATTGCAGGACTATAACCAGTGAAGGATCAAATATAAATAGTTGCTGACAGATAAAAGAGACTTGTTTTATGTCGGGATGAAATGGCAAAGAGAATTGCCAAGTTGCCTACAGGTCAAGCTACTTGCTGGATTCAGCACCACGGACAGTTCCCTGAAGCTACCGAAGGCTGAAGGGGAACTAATCAGAGCTGCAACTATAATAAAGATGTTGTTTCAACAATTGTCAGAAGCCAAGTGTGGGATTCAATAATATGACAAACAAGGAATCTCCCATCAATCCACCTTCTCATATGAATAATGTTGTTTTTAAATATTGGAAAGCATGAAGCTCCAATTTAACCTTCTTCGTTGACTGGGATGAAAATCATTTTTGTTCAAATATTAATGAAAGCAACAGAATTTCACACACACACACAAAATTGCTTACAGAATTCTGGCCATGAGAGTGGATATTTGGAGTCCTACATAAATTTTATTGTCCAAAGCTAACACTACCCATTAATAGGATGATAACATTTAGTTAGGGACTTGGAGGGAAAAAAAGAAAAAAACACTCTTCCGAAAAGACGGGAAAAAAAAAAGCATTTAAATCAGATTTTTCCAAGTTAAGATGAGATAAGGAAGATACAGGAAGAATCAAAAGGTCAGTGCAGAAGATTCTATGGAGCCACAGTCCTTCAATTTTCACAAGGCAGTCACTGGGCAACTATAATGAAAGCATTGTTTTCAATGTGTGAGAGATGCAGAGAACTGAAATACAGGTAGTCCTCAACTTACAACATCAATGGAGCCCCAAAAGTTCTGTAGCTAAGTGAGACATTTGTTCAGTGAATTTTGCCCCATTTTACGACCTTCCTTAACACAGTTGTTAAGTGAATCGCTGCAGTTGTTAAATTAGGAATATGGTTGTTAAGTTGTTAATGGCTTCCCCATTGACTTTGCTTGTCAGAAGGTGGCTAGAGGTGATCACATGACCTTGGAACACTGCAACGGTCATAAATATGAACCAGTTGCCAAACACCTGAATTTTGATCATATGAGCATGGAGATGCTACAATGGTGTCAGTGTGAAAAATAGTGATAAGCAGTGGTGGGATTCAGCCAGTTCGCACCACTTCGGCAGAACCGGTTGTTAACTTTCTGAGCAGTTTGGTGAACTGGTTGTTGGAAGAAATCATGAGGGCAGAGAACCGGTTGTTAAATTATTAGAATCCCACCACTGGTGATAAGCCGCTTTTTTCAGTGCTGTTGTAACTTTGAATGGTCACTAAATGAACTGTCGTAAGTCGAGGACCACCTGTATTGAAAGTCACTGGCAGAAAGCTTTAATAGTATATTATATGGGGGAGGATCCCAAATGGTCTATCTCAGGTGGACAATGCACATACAGTATGCCTGTGCCTCTACTTTCAAGTACGTTATATCCTTAATATTAGAGAGCAGAAAATTCTGAAGAACTTTTTCTTGGCCCCACCTTCATCTCTGGGTAGTTGTGAGTTTCTGGATTCCTTCTGTACTCAATGTGTCAGACCGGCCACAGCCTGCTTCCTAGAAAAGAATGACCCTTGACTCCATAGGTGTTGGAGAAAAGGTACTTTTACTAGAGGTGTTGAGTGCAGCATAAGTGAGGCAAGCTCTGAAGGAAAACCATGTGAAAATCACACATTGAAAGCAATTCCCAGTGTCCCAACCCCCCCCTCCTGTGAAAGTAGTCTAATCAAGTTCTGTTCCGATGTTTTGGGAACCCGGTGCCTCAGGTGTCGCTGTAAATTCCTTTCCCAGGACCGGCATCCTTGAAAGCAGGAAGATGGCTCAATTTGGCATCTTTGATTCTGTGATGACCCGGGTCACGGCACAGAGGCAAAACAGGCATCTGGCAGTTCAAACCACCCCTTTGTTGCTCCAAATTTCCCAATTTGATTCTTTTGTGAAAGGTAGGAAAGCAAATGGAAGAAGACTGCTAAAAACAAGAGGCCAAAATCAATTGGATTGCCTAAAGTTTGTTTGTTTGTTTGTTTGTTTGTTTGTTTGTTTGTTTGTTTTAGAGTACACCACTAGGTGTATATCGGCTTTCCCTTAAAGAGGAATCAGCTAATGTAAAATACAATGAGCCACCTGCTAAGGAGCATCAAGATGAGTATAACATATCCAG